>PITA01005983.1:0-17849 GCA_004023965.1 Spilogale gracilis
TTTTTTTTTTTTAAAGATTTTTATTTATTTGACAGAGAGAAACACAGCCAGAGAGGGAA
The DNA here is from genome assembly GCA_004023965.1 of Spilogale gracilis. Taxonomy (NCBI): domain Eukaryota; kingdom Metazoa; phylum Chordata; class Mammalia; order Carnivora; family Mephitidae; genus Spilogale; species Spilogale gracilis. The sequence goes on from PITA01005983.1 coordinate 60, forward strand.
CACAAGCAGGGGGAGTGAGAGAGGGAGAAGCAGGCTTCCCGCCGAGCAGGGAGCCCGATGTGGGACTCGATCCCGGGTCTCCGGGATCATGACCTGAGCCGAAGGCAGTCGTCCAACCAACTGAGCCACCCAGGCGCCCCAAGGGTATGAGGTTTCTTTTTGGGGTGATGCAAATGTTGAAAAATTGATCCTGGGATGGTTGCACGACAATGAATATACTAAAAACCACGGAGTTGTGCACTTTAATTGGGCAAATGATATGGGATGTGACTGTATCTTAAACTGCTACAAGAAAAAATTCACAGTGGTTACCTTGGGGGCTGGGCATGTCAGTGATTTTTCCTTTTGTTTGTGCACCCTCTTCTGTAATTTCTAGATTCCAGGTTTTCCAGATGTAATTCTACATTACTTGTATAATGGAAACGGTAATAAGCTACAAAAACACTTTAAAGGAAGAATGTTAACAACTGGGCGCTTAGCAGAAAAGGTAGTGATGGGAAATCTGCTAGCCCATCTCCTGAGAAGGTGTGGTGGTGGGGGTCTTGTAACCCCACGATCTGGAGCCTAGCTGTCACAGGTCGTGGAATTGTCAGCTGAGGTCACATACGTAAGGTGGCACAGGGCTGTTCTTCTGTAAGTCAAGGAAAATAAGCCATCATTTGAGCTCTCTTGGGGGCAGGATCCCCTCCCAGGGAAAGAGCCGGGGAGGCGGGGGAACGGTGGGGGGGCGGCGGTCTGTGAAACTAGGGATGATGAGGAGCGGGTTCCTAGCGAAATGCGAGAAGAGGTGTCAGACTCAGCCATCTGAGTGCTAAAGTAGAGAAGGCTGTTACTCTGTTACGTATATAACTTCCTGTAATTGCGGGCAGTGGCTGTTGCCGCCCATGCATGGGATCCACGGCCCTTCCCTCCTTGCGACAGGTTCACTTCTGCCTTTGGGCTTCGGGCACAGGGTCAGCCTTTTCACTGACGCTGAAATGTCCTTTTAAACAGCAGCCTCTGTTGTCCTTTCTGAAGATGGGAAACTCTTACGCCGGACAGCTGAAGACGACGCGGTTCGAAGAGGTCTTACACAACTCCATCGAGGCGTCCCTGCGGTCCAGCAGCCTGGTGCCCCGGCCCATCTTCTCCCAGCTCTATCTGGAAGCCGAGCAGCAGCTTTCCACCCTGGAAGGTAGGAGGGGAGCTCGTGTAGGTCCTGCGTCGGTGCAGCTCCCGTTAGAACAGAACTGAAAACCCTTTCCTCTCCCCTTCGTGTGGAAAATGTTGAGTCTGGCAGAAAAGAATTATTAGAAAAAGAAAGGTGCACCTACATTTTTCCTTGGGTAAGACCAAGTTTCGGCCATAACATTGCAAGGAATGCAGTTATTCCTTGGATAACAAAGGGAAGGAAGAGGGCTGTGGTGAATGGCTTGTTTCTGATGCTCTCGTTAGAAGGTTTGGCATTCTCACTGGGTAAGTCAGAAATTTTAACACGCTTTTTGGCCCTTGGTGATATTTTTTCTCTCTGTCCCGGGATTCATGGCCCTATCTTTGCAAAATAGTCTCTAGGTAGTTTTCTTTGTGATTGCAGATACAATAGCCCTCTAGAAGCTTTGAAAAACCAAGAATAAACCCTTACAAATTGAACTGTGCCAGGAATAAATGAAATCAATTATATTCAGACATAGGGACTTTAGGATTTACTTAATTGTCCAGAGAATAAAATGGTTGTGTTTTCAATCTTTAGTTTATCTCTTTAATAGCCATGTGTTTTTTATGTCAGAAGTAACCCCACAGCAGGGATGAGACAGTTACTGTTACCTAAGTTCTTTTGGTCAGTTTATGCCTTCCACTGAAAGTTCCCTGCAGACTTCCCTTAGATATTGAAGGCAAAAAGGACCATTGTTTAAAACAAAAATTAATCAAGAAGGCACGCAGGTATGTCTAGTCCTGTTCTGAGGTTGTCGCCGTGTGTGTGTGTGTGTGTGTGTGTGTGTGTGTGTGTGTGTGTGTGTGTGTGTGTGTTGGCAGGGTGTGGGGATGGCTGGCCAGGAGGGCTGCTGGTGTGGAATCTGATAGTTCCTTTTTCTAGCCGGGAGGCATTCCTTGTGTCCATCTTTGAAAGGTCCTTATGTTAAGTTTGCAAACAGCCACAGTAAGAACCTAAAAGAGCTGGATGAGGGTCTGGGAGAAACTGGACTGTGCCCAGAAGCGTGAATTAGGAAAACCTAGAATTCTCTGGTATCGAAAATACACACGTTTTCCAGCAGGGGAAATGTCACTGCAACACTGGGAGGAGATGAGAAGTGAGTGGAGGATATAGGCTGTGTTTTTGGCTGACGGATAGACTTCTGTAAAATGTGTGCATTGAATAGTCACCCTTAGCTACTGTCAGTACTGAAAGGCTTTGTTTCTCATGATGAATTAATGACGGTGACAATGATGACTTAGACCATGTGAATGGCATCTTAAAATCTACAAAGTGCTTTCCACTTCCACCTGCTGAGGTGATTCGATCCCAGGATTTGGGACACCAGGAGATGGGTTTACTTGCAGGTTGCAGTGTCAAAGGAGTCAAGGAGTTGTACCCTTAGCTTTGGTGGTTCTGTGATGGAAAGGGGGAAGACAGGTGATTAAGTAGGCAGGGGGTGCTCACCTGGGTGGGGAGAGGAGCAAGCCCTGGGATGGTCCCCCACAGCTTTTCCTTCTGCCTAAGATCTCTACGGACTCCCTGGGAGGCTGCATCTCGAACATTCTGACTTCTTAGGATGTCCTCTCCTGCCACTAGGGCATTGGGCAGGTGGCACATAGCTAGGAGAGCTTGGAGGCATCCCCTTCTCATGCCTCCTGTGTTGAGTCCTGCAGGCACCTTGCCCGCTGTCAGTGGGTCCCCCTGTGTGCAAACCAGAGCACACCCCTAGCTTTTCCTGTTGGTCCTCAGAGAAATCCTCCCGAGCTGCAGGAAGAACAGAGAAGGGGCCTGGTAGGAAGGGGGAGGCTCTCTTTTTTAGTTTGCTGATGTCACCCTGAAGTGAACACACCGCACTGCCCCTGGATTCTGCCTCCTAATGCTTGGTACGGACAGCTTGTCCCGGCCACACCTTATTTTGTCTGTCTGTCTGCCTGCCAGGGTCTCTTACTTGTCCTTCCTCAGATAATTACATGAAAGATGGTTTTTATGGCCAGGGTGCCGGTATCCTAAACACCCTGGGTCTGTTAACATCTGTGTTCCTGAGGGCCATTCCCCAGGGGGCCTTGTGACTTTGTTCCCTGGATTAGAGGTCTTACCACCCCTCCTTCCAGGGGAAAAGGCTTTTATGTGCTATTTACTTTTTTTGTTTAGAGAAAGACCAAACAAAACAAATACCACCGCAGCATTTTGAGATAAGTATTAATTAATTAAACAAGATGCAGTTAATTCTTGCAACCCCAGTCCCCTCAAAATGTCATATGGTTTCTTCTCGTGGAAAGAAAAGAAAATTCAGCTCCGCAGAGTGGAGTGTGACAGCATCTCGGGAGTCTCGTGTGTTTTTGTGTTAAGGTCGTTAGCTGCCCATCTGGCTGGTCTTGTCTGACGCTGTGGTCTAGCCCCCGCCCACCCAGAGACGTTGGCCCGCAGTCTGGTCGGCTCTCCTGGCTGTAGGAAGTCTCCTCACCCTAGCCGCTGCCCGATCCCATCAAAGGCCCTGGGATGTCTTTGAGGTCTGCTTTCTCATCCACCGGATTCTGAGCTCGCTCTTTGACTTTCTGAGGCTGAAGGCCCTCCTCTTTTATTCTTTCAGAGAGTCTGAACTCCTCTTCCTTTTGGCTTTAGCAGAATAACCTGCAGACAGGCGTACCTGTGTGGCTCTGAGTTCCCGCTCCTTGTCACTCACCTTGTTGGGGTCTTTGCCCTTCCCGCCCAGCCTCTGCAGTCCTGGCTGGGAGAGGAGAGCGGCTGCTCCGCAGAGCACAAACAGCTCTGTGGGGCCCACTCTGTGGGTGGCTGCAGGACAGCCCCAGCCCCCAAGGGGGTCTGTGTGGCTTTGCTGGCGCCTGGGGTCGGGGCGGGGCTCTACCACTTAGGCTAAAGCCCCTCGGCGCCTGCATTTAATGGCAGGAAGGAAGCATCGGGAGGAGGCTCCTGCGTTTGTCCCCACCCCCCTTGTGTGCTTCCTGGGTAATCTTTTTATGGTCTTCCTGCCACCTCGGTGTTCTCCAGGCTCAGAAAGACAGAGACACCAGGGGTTCTTCACTTCCTGCTCTGACCTACCCAAGGTCATGGGCCTGAGCTGGCTTAAAATGTTCAGTTTCTTTTGCCTCTTGTCCCATGGGCACCTTTAAAATGGTGGCCACTGTACTAATTAAATCACATCAGGAAGATTCTCTGCATCGCTGAGGCCCATATTCCCCATATAGGCCGTAGCAGCTCAAAGCAGCCCTATATAACCACCTCATTTTATTTTATTTTTATTTATTTTTATTTTTTAAAAGATTTTATTTATTTGACAGAGAGAAACACAGCCAGAGAGGGAACACAAGCAGGGGGAGTGAGAGAGGGAGAAGCAGGCTTCCTACCGAGCAGGGAGCCCGATGCGGGACTCGATCCCGGGTCTCCGGGATCATGAACTGAGCCGAAAGGCAGTTGCTTAACCAACTGAGCCACCCAGGCGCCCCTATAACCACCTCATTTTAAAGATGCAGGATCTGATGTGCAGAGAGGTTCGGTAACTTTCTTGTGGCCACGCAGACAGTGGCACGCTCGGGAACTGAGAGTTCCCTGATTCCCAGCTCTTCTCTTTCTACTGCACACGATTTCATCACTAACCTAGAACCACTTCACCCGCTGGATGGATGGAGGGTGCAGGGCCGAGGAAGAGGAGGTAGGAGAGATGGGAACACAGAAATGAGCACTAAAACCGGAGGCAGAGAAACAAAAAAAGAAGAAAAACTGTCTTCCAGCCCAGCCCATTTAAGGATGCTTGTAATGACCCTATTCCACGAAGAAGTTTGCGTGCTAGGTATTAAATGACATTTAAACCTGGACAAGCTGAGAAAGATTTTGACCAAAAACATCTGTTAAAAGGAGTTGGGACGGTACTTCCATAGCCTGGGAAATTCATTTAGATGAACCCACTTCTCGAGCTGTGCTGGGTAAATGGGGCTCGAGGGGGTGTGCCCACAGCAGCTGTGCGTGGGTCACCTGGGCGCTGCCTCTGTGCACCAGCGTTTCGCGGGGAGCCTGGGTCACAGAGATGAGTGAGGGCAGGGCCCCACCCCCTGCAAGCCGAGAGGCTGCGGGGAATGACCAGAAGCTGTTTTACCTCCTCGATAGAGCTCATGTGCAGGGAGCAGTGGAACTTCCACAGCCAGTCCCTGGCTTTTCCAGCCAGTTCCGAAGTTCCCCAAAGTCATAACATGCCTGGCCCTGTTCTGGACGGTGCTTTGTGGGCGTATGTGCCAGATTTGGGTGTGTTTGTATCTCAGGTCCTGTCTAGGCGTCCTCTCTTCCCTTGGGGCTGGATAAACACGTACGGTTTGCGGGATGGAGAGGCAGTTTACACACTGTTTTTGTATTCGAAGCGAAGCGGGACAGGCAGACATGCCCGTGGGCCTCAGATGCCCCTGGGAACCTGCTGTCACCGGAGAGCTGCGAGCCGGTCATTGGGTCCCTCTCTGTAAAATGGTCTCTATCTTAATCTGTGGCCCCACAGAAAGATTTTTGGAGAGCTTATTAACCAACCATGTAAGTGTTGAACCTCCTGTGTGAGCAGACGCATGCAGCTCTGCAGAATGGAAAGAGACATGACCCTGAATTTGAAGTCACAAGGGCAGGCTTGGAGCCTGAGTCCGTGACCTTGGGAAAGTCCTCTGACTTCAGCTGACCCCTCTGAGCAGAGAGGGGGATGATGCCCGGCTCCCAGCATGTCTGTAGGGACTAGTTAATTATTATTATTATTTTAAGATTTTATTTATTTACTTGATAGAGAGAAGCACAGCTAGAGAGGGAACGCAAGCAAGGGGAGTGAGAGAGGGAAAAGCAGCTTCCCGCGGGCTCCATCCCAGGATTCCGGGCTCATGACCTGAGCTGAAGGCAGATGCTTAATGACTGAGCCACCCAGGTGCCCTGGGACTGGTTAATTATTAAATGACTGAGACTTGCTGACCCCTTTCCTCTGTCTGTCTCCTCCCTCCCCTTTGCCACTTGTAGGTGGTAGCCGAGTGGACAATGAGGATGAGGAAGAAGAGGGAGAAGGGGGACTGGAGCCCAGCTGTCCCCCAAATCCCTACCAGATGCACCCTCCGCCTGAAGGCTGCTGTACCACCGATGGTGAGGCTGGCAGCTGGGCAGCGCCCCCCAGCCCCACTCCGCAGAGTCTGCCCCTGTGGGTCCCTGTGCCCCTGGTCTCTGGCTACACCACTCCGGGGGCTGTCAGCTCACCGCCCCTTGGCACTGTGTGGACAGCTCAACTTTACCAGTGGATTTGGATCCATCCATTCATTTTCTTCATTGGTTGCTTGGAAACTAGAATATATTTCCTAATTCGGGTCTGTTTGTGCTGAAGTTTCACTCAGACTGATTAGTAAGAATAACGTTTCTCTGTGATTGTACTTACCCTTGAAGAAGGCAGATGTATGTTCTCTCAGGAACCCTGTAGAATCAGTACGTTCCTCCCATCGCACCTTGGAGAAATTGAGGCACAGAGATGCTAGGTGGCGGGCACCTTGGTCTGATGATAAGAGCTCATGGTCTGCACTCAGAGAAACTTGGGGTCGACCCCTTGCTTTGCCCCTCACCAGCGGGACAGCCTCTCAGAGTGCTAGGTGTCCATCTCTGTCACCACACGAGTCTAGTGGTGTCACTAGTTAACCGGTTAATTCACTGATGATTGGGCCCCCCACTCTGGAAATACGGAGATGAAAGGTACAGAGCTCCTGGTTTCATGGAGCTATGGAGGTAACAGACACTTTGCACATGAGGTGGGAAGTGCTGACAGGGTGGGGTGGGCAAGCAGGTGTGCCTGGGAGCTCAGGAAAGGTTCCCCTCATGGGCAGAAAGCTTAGGGAGGGCTTCCTGGAGGAGGTGGCCCATCATCTGGGTTTTGGAGCATTAGCAGGAGTCGGTGAAAGGGTTAGGGAAAAGTGGGACATTCCAGACAGAGGAACAGCATGTGCAAAGGCTCAGAAGGGGGGACCATATAGCCCATCTGGGGAGCTGCTGGCAGTTAATGTAGGTAGGGTTTGAGGTGTGGCTGGGCCGGGCTTAGTGCAGTGATCAGATGGGGTGTAGTGGTCCCAGGTGCCCTGTGTGTAGGCCTGGATTTGGCCTCAGGCAGGATGGCTTCAGGAGAAGCAGTCAGCGCCCACTGGGGCTGCTCTTCCAGGGAGAGAGAAATCAACGCAGTGGCTGTTCTTGAGGTAGGACTTTTAGTGTCCAGATGTTAAAAGGTCACCTAATTAAAGAAGGAAACTGGGAACTCTGCAGTGGTCATTACAGTGATTTTCAAAGAATTTCCAAGCCAACGCAGTAAGCGTTGTCCCGAGCCTATTTTCCTCCAGCTCTTCAGAAGGATGAGCCCAGGCCATGTAGGGAGGAAGACCTGCGGGGTGCTTGGTCTCAGTCTCACAGGCTTTGCTTAACTCCCCTAAGACGATGAGGGGGAGCCACCCCAAGCTCAGCAGCTCTGAGCAAATCATGGAACCTCTCTGAGCCTCGATTTCCATCTCTGCAGACTGGAGGCTGAACCACGTCCCCAGAGATGATCCAGTGATAGTTTGCAGAGTTTATCCCGGTCCAGTGCCTGGCACACAGTGGGCATTGACTCTGTGCCTGCCGCCTTCCCCACCCCTCCGGGCCCCTCCCTGGCTCTCCCCCGGGGGCATGTAGGAGACTCCGGACACAGGCACCGTAGATGGTGAAGCAGATGTGTGCTCGAGGGGTCTGTTCACATTGTGGAGTCTGGCAGGAAAGTCTTGGGACCGTCGGGGTCATGTCAATGCGCGTGGCCTCAGTCGGTGACTAAGGATGGAGCAGACCCCGGAGATGGGGCCGAATGTGCCCTCATCCAGGAAGACCTGGGGAGGGGGTCTGTCCAAATAAATCTCAGCTGTTTCTTCCCTTTTATTCCCAGATATTTTAGGGCACTTATGTTTCAAATGGGAAATATATTTAAAGCTCTAAAATATAAAATGTTCCAAAGGGTCTAGGGTGCCAGGCTCCTTGGTGATCACCCCCCTTGTGTCCCCGTCCCGGTCCCATCCCCAGACGCAGCCAGCGCTCCCCGGCTCTGGCTCCCTCTTGGTAACATTTGCCTGTTTCTCATACGTGAAAAACGGAGGGTGTAAAAAATATCACATTACTCACAATTTCTTATGGATTTATCTTGTATTTATTTTAATTGACCATTGCTCGTGCACCATTTTTCCTGCTGAGGTTTTCATTGGTACATGACTATACGGTGACATCATAGTCTTCAAAGGAATTAACATGCGGCAGGTGTCCCGAGTAACCGTGGTTCTGATTTTATCTCTTGGAACTAATTTTTAAAGTCAGCCATATACAGAGGTGAGGTTTCTTCCTGGCAAGATCTGGAATGTCCTCCCTTTGCCCCTGGGGAGCCTGGTTCTGGGGATGCCCTTGGCACCATGTGAGTCCTGTCTATTCCTTGTAGGGTTCTGCCAGGCGGGAAAGGACCTGCGTCTTGTGTCCATTTCCAGTGAGCCCATTGATGTCCCTGCAGGCTTTCTCCTCGTGGGGGCCAAGTCCCCCAGCCTGCCAGACCATCTCCTGGTATGTGCCGTTGACAAAAGGTTCTTGCCCGATGATAACGGGCACAACGCTCTTCTTGGTAAGTCCCTTCTCTGTGGTTCCATCTGCATGTGGGGTGGGGACAAGGGAGGCCTTTGGAGGTGGAGGGGGAGGCCTCCTTTGTCTCTTCATCGGCAGGTCCTACCGGCCTGTTTATGTTTTTCAGTAGGCTATTTCTATGTGGAATGAGAATGTAAATGAGATTTAGTTTAAAATGTGATGAACTTTCTATAGAGGACCTGAACTTTAGAATGAACTTTTTTGGATGTATGTTCATCAGACCGTTTCTAAGTGCTTACCTGTATCAGGAATAGGATAGAGACCTGTCCTAGATGTTTCAGAAGCCATCAGACATGAGGCAGAGGGAGAACAGGGCCGAATGTGCGTTCTGCTTGCAGAACATTCATACCTTCTCCGTAAAGTGGGGAGTGACTCCCACACGTGCCCTTGGCCATTCGGCAGTCTGGCCCCTTCACCGGGCCTCGTGTCTCTCTTGGAGGAGGACCAGGCAGGCAGAAGGGCTGTAATGATCTGGACCAGACGTAGCCTCAAGAACAGTATTCGTTTTAGAACATTTAAACTTCATGCCTGATCCAGCCCCTGAAGCTGAGCAGGTGCACGCATGTCCATGGGGATTTACTGAGCACACTTTATGTCTGAGGCAGCACATGAAGGACCCAGGGGGAGGAGAGACAGAGGGGAGGACAGGGATGGAGCCACAGAAAACAAAGAAATGGTTCCTGCCCTGAGGAGACACGGCCATGGGTTAATGCTAGGAAGCAAGGCAGGTGAACACAGGCTGCAGGGACACACACAGCTCTGGGACAGTGACCGGGGACAGAAGAGGTTCAGGCCGGTGTGGGCTTATCATAACTAGTTCTTGAAAACAAGAATAATCCCAGAAGATTCCCAAGGAACTCATGGAGTCCTTCCGTCTCATTTAATTTGCTCCTTGAGACCACTCAGGATGCCACGTGCTGGTTAGACTGGGGACTTGGTCAGCGTTCCATCTGGTGGCAGCCAGGGCTCTGGCTGAATTCCACCACTTTGTGACTGTAAAGGAATTGTGAGGGCAATAAATCAAGGAGGTTTTGGGTCTTGAAAGGTGGAGACAGAAATCTTTCCATGCGCTCACCAGCAGCCCCCTAAGAGCTCCAGCTCCTCAGGTGGCCAGGGCAGAGGAAGTGGGCTCTTTGTTAATTGCCCGCCAAACAGCTATCAGAGGTGGGTAACGAGGGCCGGTTGGTAATAACCGACGCTTTCTTCTTTTAAAATAACTTTATGCTCTCAGCTTGCACACTTAACACTGTTTGGGTTTCCTGCCATTAGCCCTGATGGCTGCACAGGATAAGGCCCCCCCCCCCCCGCCCGCCCCAGGGGCCTGGGCACAGCGCTTTGTAGTGATCTATCAGTGGAAGCTGTGAAGGACCTTGGGGGAAGCAATGGCTTTAGCTCCTAATTTATAACCCCCCCCCCAATTTATAATGAGGGAAATCTTGTTTTAGTGACTTTGAATCAACCAGGGGATTTTGTCTGAGAAGATGAAAATCTAGGTTTGTGTTTCCAGGTGTTGACGATAATTCATTGAAATAGGCTGTCAGCTAAGGTGGAAGAAACACGGATCTAGAATGTTCATTTAGGCGTAAAGTGAGTCCTGTGTTCATTCAGCAGGCAAAGCATTAAGCATTTATGGAATGTGTACCCAGGTGGCAGGTGGGTTCACTTCAGCCCCGGGGCCCCAAAGTCAAGTCCAGCCGGGTCCTTCCCTGGGAGCTTGCCACCCGGGGTGAAAGCCCAGGCACACAGGGACTCAACTCAGAGAGCGGCCGAAACCAAGCTTATACTATATCTCCGTGCAGCACGCTGTATCTGGGGGGCTACGGAAGGGTGCCGAGCCCCGTGACAGGCAGGGGGACCCCCCAGGGCGTGGTGTTTGAGCTGGGCCCTGAAAAACCAGTGGTGTTTTGTCAGAGAACAACAACGACAGCAGCTAAACACTAAGAGCAGACCCCCTACTGAGCCCTGACCGTGCGCCAGAAACTGCTCGGTAGGACCAAATAAGCCGCGAAGTGCGTATATTATTTTCTGGCACTTGTATATGAAGAAATGAAGCCACAGGGAGGTTAAGCAACTTGCTCAGGGTCACCCAGCTAGTAATGGCAGGTCCTGAATTTGAACCCATGGTCTCTGGCCCTGGGCTCATGCTCCAGAGACGGGGTGCTCTTGGGCATGTGCATGAAGGAGGATGGTGTGCTGGAGGAACAGGGTGGGGGCCGGGAGTGGGGGCTGCTTGGGCCTGCTTGGGAAAGGCTCTGGTGCCCAGGAAGGAATTTTTTTTTAAAGATTGTATTTATTCATTAAGGGAGAGAGAGCGGGGGAGGAGCAGAGGGAGAGGGAGAAGCAGACTACCTGCTGAGCAAGGACCCGATGCGGGGCTTGATCCAATAACCCTGAGATCATGACCTGAGCCGGAACCAAGAGATGCATGCTTAACTGACTGAAGTCATTTTTAAACTGTGGAAGTAGAGAGAAGTCTGGGATAGTATAACGCATCTGTCTTGGGTCTTCAGCAGTTCCTAAGACATCATCAGTTGCATTTCATTCCTGACTCTTCCTTCACTACCTGCCAAATTATTTGGAAGCAAATCCCAGAAAATCCCATTTCGTCTGTATGTATTTCAGTGTGTATCTCTAAAAAGAAAGGGCTTTTTGTTAAAAATCCTGCACCAGTATCATATCTAAAACATGTAACAATCATTCCCCTGTGTTCAAATTTTTTCTTAGAGTTTTTGTTGGTCTCTTTTACAGTTGGTTTGTCTGAACCCAGATCCAAACAAGATTATCCCAGAGTGTTTGGTTGATCTGTTTTCCCTTAACAGTTTCCATGTTTGGAAAAAGTAAGGTGATTTCTATGTTTTTTTTTTTTTTTTTAAAGATTTTATTTATTTGACAGAGAGAAACACAGCCAGAGAGGGAACACAAGCAGTGGGATTGAGAGAGGGAGAAGCAGGCTTCCCGCCAAGCAGGGAGCCCAATGTGGGACTCGATCCCGGGTCTCCGGGATCATGACCTGAGCCAAAGGCAGTCGCTTAACCAACTGAGCCACCCAGGTGCCCCGATTGCTATGTTTTTAACTTGCATTTTAGAACGATCTCTTGGAGGCCTCTGAGCCTTATTGTAGGATTCTAGATAAACCCTGGCTCTTGTTGGTTATGTTGCAAGCCTGCTAACGTACCATCAGGGTTTATTTAGTCTTTCCATGGCCATCACCCCCATCTCGTTTCTGTCCCACCTGAATCCTGACTCAACTTCTTCAGGCTTTTCCCACCTGTCAGGTGTGGGCCTATGGGACTGTGTGCCTCTCGCCCACTACCTGGTGGGCGCTCTGGTCTGGGCCCCTCTTCCCAGGCACACTCGGGAGGACTGCAAAGGGAGGTGCACGTTGGAAGCCCACCTTCAGAGACACAAGTAGAAAGTAGATCCCTTCTGCACCTGAGTTGGAATTTAGCCAAAATCTCATGGCTGGGGGCCATGGACGTATTTTTTCCTCATGCATCATGAGGTAGTATTTACCTCGACAAACAGGATCATGGTAGGAATAACAGAAATGAAGCACAGGGCACTGGGGTGGCTCAGTCGTTAAGCATCTGCCATCGGCTCGGGTCATGATCCTGGAGTGCTGGGATCGAGTCCCACATTGGGCTCCTCGCTCAGCAGGAAGCCTGCTTCTCCTTCTCTCACTCCCCCTGCTTGTTTTCCTTCTCTAGCCGTGTTTCTCTCTGTCAAATAAATAAAACCTTTAAAAAAAAAAAAAAAGAAAAAGAAGTAAAGTGGAAGAGGAAGAAATTACCCACCATGCCAAGATGAACATCGGTTTTACTTTGCCTCTTTTTCTTCTCCATCCACCCACATGGGGCTTTGGATTAATTTAGCAGCTTGTGTTCACATCATGGACACAGTGCTAGATGCCGGGTGTTTCTCCTTCATTTGCTGCAAGCCACAGATGGTGCTGGTTTTGTCCAGAGTGGCTGTTTATGTTCGGAGGGGGGGTTTTGGCTCCCCAGTGTGGCGTGTGCCTCCCTGTGGTGGCCCCGTCCTGAAATAGGGTGTGGAGCCCCTCTCAAAGTCTGACCTCAGCTGCACGCCCCCGTTGAGCCCTGCCTTGCCAGGCGGTCTTCCCACTGGAGGGAGAAAGCCTGGCTCCGTGTATATGCGCAGCTCGGTCTATCTAGACAGACTGGGCGAGTGGGGGCCTGCAGGACGAGTGGTAGCGCCGCCATGGGTGCTCACAAGAGACTCGATTTTATGCAGTAGCTCCTGCAGTGTAGGACATCGAAGGAACCGTGTCTCTCACCTCTCCATGTCTGTGCTGGGATGCTGAGGATTTGGGCTGCATCCTGTGCTTTTTGTCTCCTCAAGAGATTATTATCAACTCCCTAGTCCTGAGGCAGATTTCCAAAGAGCACAGCTCATTTTGTGCATCCTTGTGAAAATTTTTATTGCCTTGCAGACAGATTCGTGAAACATTAGAATGACCTCATGTGTTCAGTGGGGGTGATTTCAGCTATTTCCCCGGTCTCCTGGGAGTGGTTGGGAAGCCGTTCGCAATTTCTTGATTGGCCCCAGATCACCTCTCTGAAGGGCGGCCTGGACTCCTGGCCAGAAATTTTTGCCAAAGGAGAGCAGCTTGCTCCCTAAATATTTGCTGGACCTGGAAAACCCAGGGTTTCCCCCTTCTGAACCACAAGGAGGCATTCCTGATGGTCTGTGCTTCCCAGCCCTGCGTCTGAAAGGGAGCCGTGGGCCCACAGCCCCCGTTGCTCACGGGACCAAGACCCGACGTCCGTGTCGCTGCTTCTGGATGGCAGCGTGGGCCTTGGCGTGGTGCTCTTAGCATCGCACGGCCTGGCAGCGGTTCTTGTCCACCCGTCTTCTCAAAACTTGGGGCCACAATCCCTTCCCGAGAGCTTGAAGGTTTCTCGGGGCCTCAGTCTTTGATGGTTGTTGAGCTATGCTGTCCCTATCTTAAGGGACCCAGGTTGGAGATAAAGCAAGAAATAAAAAAGATTATTTCAAAGTGTATGTAGAAGTCCCAAGGTGTTCACGTGGATTGTTACCTTGCTTCTCCTGGCTTCCCTCCTGATATTTACTGACAGTCTACCATGTGCTGGACGCTAGTCTGTGCACATAAACTTACGTGGACACACACAGCCCCCACACCTCCGTGCATCCACACCGCAATGTCGGTCGTCTGCAGCGCGGGTACGGTTATGGGAAAAAAGACGCGAATTTCAGTAAACACGAAAGAAGAGGTTACCGCGATCCTCTCAGCAGTATAAAGAGTGGCAGAAGATTGAGAACAGAAAGCCTCAGGCCTTTGGGTCAGGGAAAGCTCAAGAAATGGACATTTGAGTTGGGCATTGACAGCGGGACACATGCATGTAGGGCTTGTGTAGGAAGGAGCATGAACTTGGAGGCAAGAGGGTGGTGGGAGTGGGTGGAGGGTCCAGCTGGGGATTTGGCAGAGCAGAGTGGAGAACAGGAGCAGAATCTGGACGTGGGGCTTGGGTAGGACTCGGGTGGCCTTGAATGTCATGCTTGTGGGTCTACGCTCTGTTCTCAGGCCAAAATGGAGTGACACGCTGTCTTCATGCATTTGGACTACCACATAACCTTTCTGCTTCCCAACCTTCCCCAAAGAAGGTTTTGCTGTCCCGACTGAGTAGTTGTTATGTCAGTAAAGCGGAGTAACCTGTCTAGGGGACAGCAGATGGGCAGAACATCCCTGGTTCTCTGTGCACATTTGTTCCCTTCTTGTCCTCTTCAAAACAAGTGAATGGAGGGCACAGTGTTCGACATTTCCTGGTACCTCGTCAGTTTGTTGCGGTGCAGAGAGACTAGCATTCTGGTGGTTTAAACCAGCCTGCACCTGTCCCGTGCCTCCCCCAGGAGACTTGTTCTTCTTTCTAAGACCTTTGAAGGAATATGAAATTTGCTCAGAATAAAACAGATCAGAAAATCCAGTAAGTTTCTGTAATGTAGATGTCTCATTTCTCTGTGAAGATGTGTTGAACCTTCACGAGCGTGTTACTTTGAACGTTCGCCAGAGGCCCCTGGGATGCCCTGCTTACACAAGCCGAGCTCACACACGCGGCCATGTGGCCCTCCTGGGCTAAGTCAGAGTGGCCTTTGTAAACTTGCAGCCACAGAATATGACAAAACAGATTAGTCTCAGCTTCAGGGGCTCCCCTCCCAAAGGGCCTCTTCTCGAAGAAACCAGATGCACTGGTGGGCGAAGCAAGGTCTTAAGGGAGGCTTTCTTGAGATGCTGAGTGTAAACACGGGCCCATCAGGCAGAAGAGGCCAATCGGCCCCTTGTCCAGCTCTGTGAACCAGTGGTCCTGAGGATGGTTGGATGGGGCTTGATAGGCTGTAAAGGTCTTTTCATGCATACTTTCTGGATTTTAACTGTTTGTAGGAGGTAATTTTGTCGCGGGGCAGCCTTTCCGGAGCCTCACAGCTCGTGGGAACCTCTGTCCCTGCCCAGGAAGGCGCATTCGGGCCTCAGCCGTGGGACGCCGACACGGTGCCAGCCACACTCTTGCAGACGGTCTCCGCTCCCCTGGCTGCCGAGCCCCCAGAGTTCCCTCACCGCCACTGGGGCCAGGCACCGTGGAGCTCTCCTTATTAATACTTTTCAACAGCTCACGGGAGCGGGATGGGATCTGGGACTCTTGGGAGGTGTCTGAGCGCGTCCTCGTGTTGGTGTTCCGACAGCTTTGAGATTCTGTGACTGGAGACGCAACACCGTGTTACAAGATCGAGGGCTTGGTTAAACATGACAGTTCTGGTAAAGTTTGCTCTGTGTACCAGGCTTTGACATTTGCCCCCGTGGCAAGTTCAGTTTTCAGGGTTTACTGGGAGGTGGGGGGGGGGTGGCGTGGCGTGTTCATGACTAGGTCTTCTTGGTCCTCCTTCTGTTTGAGTCAAGGTCATCCTGACCCCTGGCCCAGCATAGGGTGCCAGGGACCTCTGCCTTGTGGAATTTTCTGGTTGGTGGTACAGAATGTGAATAGTTTCCACAAGGTCTGTACTATTGGAAGAGGATGTTGAAGGTAAGTTGGAGACAGTCACGGTCTGTTTCCTCCCCCAGGTTTCTCTGGGAATTGTGTTGGCTGTGGAAAGAAAGGCTTCTGTTACTTCACAGAATTCTCTAATCACATAAATCTTAAGCTGACCACTCAGCCCAAGAAGCAGAAACACTTGAAGTATTACCTGGTCCGCAATGCACAAGGGGCTCTCACCAAAGGACCTCTGATTTGCTGGAAAGGCTCAGGTGGGCACGTGGGCTTCGAGTGGGATTGGGTGGGCAGGTGGCAGGACTGAGAGGAGAGACATCTCCACAGCCCCCAGGCAGGCAGGACTGCAGGCCAGAGGCCAGCCCCCTGCAGTCACCACGCTGGGTGTGTCTAGTACCTGCCGAATTATGTGGGATATTTGAAAGCTGACAGAAGGCCGCACCGCGCTGTGCCTTCTCGTGGCAGGTGTTTTGGGGCAGAGGAGACCTTTATGATCGTCATGGCTGGAGAGCGCTGTCACCTGGCAGGCATAGACCAGGGACTCTGCGACACATCCTGCAGCCCACAGTACAGATCATCCCCTGCCCCCTGTCCCGGCAAAGAATTAACCAGTCCAAGATACCAGTGTTGTCAAGGCCGAGAAACCCTGATTTAGAGGAGTAATAGCTTGAATAAGCCCCTTCTCTCTTGCTGCCCCGAATTCTGTGAACAGAATAGAAGGGGCAGCCTCACAGTCCTGTCCTTGAAGAAGTTCCTGGGCTTCTCTCCTCCATCCTATTTCCCCATATCACTGCGGCTAAGTCATCTATAGAGGGAAGCGGGGGGATGGATTTTCAGCCATAGGTGGTCCCTGAGATGCCCCCTCTCACCCAGTTCTGGCGGGACATGTCCCTGGAGGGGTCTCAGCGAGAATCTTTTGTCCCTCGCTTGTCTGCATTGGCTCACCTCTGGTTACCTAACCTCCCCCAGCCAGCTGCTGTGAAGAGAAGGAAGGGCTTCAGGAGGGGGTGGCTCTGGGCATTCCTCCCCTCCTCCTCTTCTCTTCTTACATCACTCGATAAGTACTTCTTGAGTTCCTGCTATGTGTCAGTCATTTTCTAGGTCCTGGGGGCCAATGGTTTTTCCACCGCGGGACCAGATAAGAGTCTGTGATCACTTGCTATGACCAAGACCACTGTATCACTGGAGGTCCCTCTTTCCGATAGAGGGTGACTTTCAGGATGAAGGGCCCGGGGGGAGGGCGGGGGTGGGCTCTTCCTCTCCCTCTGAGTAATAGTCTGTTCTTTTCTTGGACTCGAAGGGCAGCGATGGGATGATTCATATGTGTTGTCTGTTTTTCTCAAATGCTCATGATGTCTCCCACTCCTGATTATCGGAGCTGTCCCCAGATGGATTCCCCCGTCCTTGGCACGAAGCACGCCTGCCTCCCCCCAGCTACCCTGAAGCAAAGCCAGGAAGGTGTTGGCACCATTTTAGTTATCTAGGTGTCTCGCTGTCCTGTGGGATGGACTCCAGTCTAGGGGGCATTTCAGAACCGGTGGGAATTGGTTTTCATGTGTACATCTGCCCCTAGAGTTCAGAAGCCGGCCGGCCTCGGCCAGTACTTGCTCTGGGCCCCTGGCCACCTTCCCCAGCGAACCTGTTCCTGGAGTGACGCCGAGCATCCCGATGGGAGCCCAGCAGGCAGGTGAGTGGTGGCGAAACACCAGACATACTGCATCATGGGCTGGCGTGTCCCCGGCGTGTCCCCGGCGTGTCCCCCGCGTGGCAGCTTGAGGCAGCATTCTTCAAGATAAATAGGAGGAAAGGATGAATACCCAACTTTTGTAGCAACATGGACTGGACTGGAAGAGATTATGCTGAGTGAAATAAGCCAAGAAGAGAAAGTCAAGTATCGCATGGTCTCACTTACTTGCGGTGCATGAGGGGCAAACTGGAGGA
>PITA01005983.1:17949-104849 GCA_004023965.1 Spilogale gracilis
AATCTAGGGAGGGAAACGAAACAACAGAGACTTTGAACACAGAAACAAACTGAGGGACTTGGAGGGAGGGGGGTGGAGGGATGGGAGAGCCTGGTGGTGGGTACTGGGGACACCTAAAGCGGGGAGCACTGGGTGTGGGGAATGGGGAATGAATCTTGAAACACTGGAAAAAAAAAATTTTAGTAACAATAAAAAAAAAAAAAAAAAAAAAAAGATAAATAGGAGGTTCCGCCCTCTTTGTCTGCAATGCCTTTGTGTTTCATGTGAAGGTGTAGTCGTTTCTGGCACAGCGTGCTCTGGGTTGAATTTAGAAAGGTGTCCTGCGTGCCTGCTGCCTACAGAGGTGACCCCCTTGTTGGATCTGGGGTGCGTTGGGTCCCTCTGCACCCTCAGTTTGCAGCTCTGTGCTTGCTTTATCGTGGCTCCAGGTCAGTGCCGGACCGGAGCTCCTGGGCGGGGCAGGTGAGACTAGGTAGCGGCCCGCGGCCCCACAGGCTCCTCCTGGAGTCCTGACAGCACCCTGCCGTGGGCTTGAGCTTCGCCGTGGTGCCCCTGGGACGTCGAGGCTCGGCTGCTTCCGGGGACCTCACGGGCAGTAGGGCGTGAAGTCAAGATGTGACAGCGGGCTTTGCTCCTACCTGGCTGGTCACATCGGTGATGAAGGGGCTGCCCCTGGGGTGGGGAGCTGTGCCCTCCCTCCCACCTGCCTCCCTCTCGGTGGGGTGTCTGCTGCCGTCCTCACAGCGCCCAGACTACCTGCGACCTCCATGGCCAGCGTCCGTGGAGAGCCCACTGTTTTTACCATCGGAATACTTGGGTATAAATCCCAGTGCTGGTACCTTCTGGCTGGGCAGTTTGGGGCAACTCACTTCAAACTCTTTGAATCTTTCTTTCATCATATGTCAAGTTGGAGAAATTTTATTTTATTTTATTTTTTGATTGTGGAGCCCAACATAGCACATGAACTCATGACCCTGAGATCAAGACCTGAGCTGAGATCAAGAGTTGGATGTTCAACCAACTGAACCACTCAGGCGCCCCGGAGAAAATCTTTTCTCATTTGCAGGGTGATTGTAAGAATTAAGTATGGTACTCAGAGTAAATTCTTAGTGCTTACTGCCTGCCAGGCGCTGGTCTGCACCCGTGACTTCTGTGAAATCATGTCTTCCTCACAGCGGCTCAGTTATTGTCCCTGTTTGTAGCTGAGAAGGTTGAAGCATAGGGAGGTCAGGTAAGTTAAGTAAGGCTACTCAGCGAGAGGGCAGCAGAGTCAGGATTCAAACATAGGGCAGCTGGCCAGAACCCCCACATCATGCCGCCACCCCCACAGGAAACGTTCTGTGCTACCCCCAACTCTGGGGTGCCTTCCAGACCGTTCTGGCTGATGTAGGAATGGCAGTGGGGTGCATAAGACCAGTACCCCCAGTTTCCCTCAGATTTTCCTCAGGCCCGGGGAGCCCCAGGCCCCACGAGCAGCTTGGAGCTGGGGGACTACCCAGCTGAGCATGTTTGCTACAAGCCTGGGCCATGAGGGGGAGGGGAGGCAGGCAGAAGGGCCTTGCATGCACCCCTGGGATTCAGGGGCCCCACTGGCTCCTCGGGTCTCCCTGATCCTTTTTTCACCCAGGCCATGCTCACTGGGACAGGAGCGTGTGTGCGTGTATGTTTGTGTGTTCTCCGTGGGCAGAATCACTTGTCGGCAAAAAGGTCATTTATAAGTTTATAACAATAGAAGAAGAGTAATTCCTGCTGACTGGGCTCACGGAGCATCCTGTGAACTGACTGTGTGCTCCGCCTTCTCTCTCTCTGCTGCCAGGACCAGCCTCTGAGCTCCCCTCGCTAACGGCCGCCGTTGGTCCAGCTGTTCTCAATGGCAAAGAGTCCCCGAAGCACCAGCAGCTGGTGAAGAATGACCTGCCAGCTGTGCCGCGGCCCTCGGCGCTGGGTAGCGTTGCGGGTTTGCCCTGGGCCGGGATGTTGGGGGGTTGTGGGAGTCACCATGCTGGGGCCCTGGGGCCTCCTGGAGTTGGTGTGGCATGGAGGGCGAGTCAGGTCCAGCCAGCAGGTGCCTCCTGAGTCTGGGGGGCGGTGCCCAGGCCCCAGCGCCGGTGGGACCGCAGCTTTGGCCACGGACTTGGGTGATGGGTGAATGCAGGAAGCAGTGGGTGGCCTGTCTCCTGTGGGCTAGGAATCAGGAGGGCTGTAGAGTTCTGGAGAAAGCGGGGACAGCATGGTGTTGGGAAGAACGTGGGCTCCCAAATCCGATAACGGAATTCGAAATTCACCTGTGGCTCTTTTTAGTTGGGGGATCTTACACAAGTCTTCTGACTAAATTGTTGCCTCATCTGGAGATGAGATGTCAGGGCAGCTGAGCAGGTCACATGAGGGGCTGTGTGGAAGTCCATCTGTCAGCTCACTAGTGGACACCATGAGGCCACCCACATCATCATGATCCCTGAGCTGGTCTGCTCAAGGAGGGTTTCCTGGAGGAGGTGACAGCTGAGCTACAACTCAGTGGGGAAGCAGAGAGATAGTAAGGGAAGAAGTGTGGAGGCGGGTGGGGGGGGGTGAACGGTAACTGAAGGGGTTAAGCAGAACTTCTGCTAGAGCGGTGGAGTCTGAGTCTGGGCTCTGTGCTTGCCCCCCCATGCTTGCGGGAACCGCTTAATGAGCCAGGCTTTCCTCTCTCCTCCTCCATGCACACAGCTAGGTGGATTCACTAGAAGAGCTCATTAGCAGCTGTCCAGCCCCTCACTGTGGTAGAGGAGGAGCGTGAGGCCCAGAGAGGTAGCCCAGCCTCTCCCAATCTTCCCTGCTTCTGTTACCCGGCCAGCGGAGGGCTTCCCTGGCAGGAGTCTCCCTCTTAGTTGAAGGACCAGTGCCTTTTCTGAATTGGACCTGAGACTCCCCAGTCCTAACTAGCGTGGACCCTGAGTCAAGCCTTTATCCCTCCTCTGTGAGGAGGAGCCCCAGGCAGGCACCCACTTTTCTTCCTGTGACTGGTTCTTCTCAGTCAGCTGCTGAGTTTAGGGTAGCCAAGGTCCGACCTTTGAGCCAGTGACAGCAGGCCTGACCTGTGATGCCTGCCCTGTCTGCAGCTGCCCATCCAGCCTTCACCTAGGCCGCAGGGGACAGGGACCCTGCTCTGGGGAATGAGGAGCGGTATAGGAAGGAGAAAAACCCCCAGGTCCCTAGCAGTGCTCCAGCCCTTCTGGAATCTGGCCCCAGCCAACCCATAGAATCCCATCCATTCCCTGCTGCTTCTACTTGAGAGCCCCCCAACTCCAGCTGTATGGGAGGGTTCAGTAACTCCCCCCCATCCCCACTCCCCCAGCCGCACTTCGTGATCTGAAAGCATTCTCCCCACCCCACCACTAAACATGCCTTTCAGGGCGTAGCTCAGGTGTCCCCTCCTGTAGGAGGGCTCCCTCCCTCCCCGGGGTGCCCCAGGTGTCTGTCTCCCTTCCATGGCCATGTGTGTGTCCTGCCTGGAGTGAAGTTCCCCAGAGCAGTGAAGGCGTCCTCAGGGCCCCAGGTGCCCGGCTTTCCTGGATGCTGACTGAATGGAGTTGCTTTAACATCACAGCGGAAACGTCGGAGGGCCTGGGCCTTCCTGCCTGCTCCAGGGAGAGAGGAAATCAGTGTTAAGAATCTTTCTCGAACTACAGGTGTTCAGTTTGGGCTTGAGGGCTGTCGCTCAGTGGTTCTCAGTGGAGAGGCACTGCCCCCTGCTGACGGCTGTTAGCAGGTGCCCAGGATGCTTCCTTGTCGGCCCCAGGGAGGTGGGGGGGGGTCCGGGTGCTCCGTGTCCCGCAGTGAGGGGACCTGCAAAGGGAGGAATTGCTCACCCAGAGTGCCAAGTAGTGACCCCTTCCCCAGGGTCAGGAGCCACCGCGAGAAATGGTCCACACGAGGAGCGCAGGGACAGCTCCGGGTGATGTCACTTTGGGAGAGTTGACGAGCTGAGCCCCGCTAGGATCCGCTGGAGCTTGTGTCCCAAAGGGGAAAATATTTGTCCACCTTCCATCCTCAGTGTCCAGGCCCAGCCCCTCTTTGGTAGTTTAATGTGGTTTTTGCGGGTGCTGGCATCTGTGTCTGTGAGAGCGCGTGTGTTGGCCCCCGAGGACAGATGTCCAGGCGGTAGACGCTGGGGTCCCGACGCTGGGGTCCCCTCGGAACAGCTGTTCTGGTGCCTGCCTCCCACCTTGCCGGGGAGGCAGGGCGGGGCAGGGCTGGCCCATGGGCCTGAAAGCCCTGTGTAAACAAAGTGCCTTGTATTTTAACTTATTTTATTTTATTTTATTTATTTTATTTTATTTTATTTTATTTTATTTTTTATTTTATTTTATTTTATTTTATTTTAATTTGACAGAGAGAGAGATCACAAGTAGGCAGAGAGGCAGGCCGAGAGAGAGGAGGAAGCAGGCTCCCCGCTGAGCAGAGAGCCCGATGTGGGACTCGATCCCAGGACCCTGAGATCATGACCTGAGCCAAAGGCAGAGGCTTTAACCCACTGAGCCACCCAGGCGCCCGTATTTTAACTTTTTATTCACTTTATCAGTCTGGGGAAGAGGTGAGAATGACCTCGAAGCGACTATAGAGCAAAATAACCCTCAAAGCACAATTTGGCGTAGCCAGCGTGCCTGGGAAGAATGGCCTTTTCCTCACTCTTGTTTCCAGAGATCTGGTTCTAGAGGTCGAGGCCGGGCCCAGGAGCTGGCAGTTTTAGCAAGCCTGTGCTGCTTCCGTCCAGCTCCTTCTCAGACCAGATTTACAGAAACAGTGCTCTAACTATGGTTTTCAATGCTGCTTGTGAGTTAAGAGATACAGGGAGCTCGGGGCCTTCACAGTGCCCGGGCTCCCCCAGATGCTGGGTTTTGATTTACTTGGAATAGGGTTGCGTCCGGGCACAGACGGTTTTAAAGGTTTCCCAGGTGAGTTTAATGTGCAGTCGTAGTTGAATGCCTAGCTCTAACTGTAAGGGAAATTTTATGTTGGATTGCTCAAAAAAAAAAAAAAACATGGTAACGAGTTCTCGATGTTTTGAATAACCCAGGAACGTAGTTGTCTTGCGTGGGCAGAGATGACTCAATAGCAGCAGCCAGTGCCAGCTTCTGTTTCCCTGGGTTTCTGGGGTCTGAAGCTTGGGGTTTAGGCTCCCTTGGGAATGGAGCACAGGTGGCGCAGTGCTGCCCCCAGTGGTGAGGCTGTGATGGTGGCTTCTTTGGTAGGTCTGCAGAGCCCCTTGCGGGTTCCCTGGAATGTTCGGAGGAGGGGAGGAGGATGTGCTCTCCGAGGCTTCCATCGGTGGGCCCAGACTCTGGGCTTTATGTGCATGTTCTTTGATCTTCATCAAACTACCTTTCACGGTGGGGTTTATGATCCCATTGTAAAGACTGTGGTGCTGAGGCTCAGAGATAAGATGCTCATTAAGATGCTGGCTGCTTTGGAATGAAATGTTTACTGAAAGGGACAGGCTGTTTCCTCATGCCCAGACGCTTCGCTAGACAGCTGAGAAGCACCGCGAAGCTCTGATGTTTAAAAATAACAAGTGTTCTCCAAATCAGGGGAATTTTTGAAGCTTGTCCTTAGTGGCAGCCTAATCTATACTCTGAATGTTGTCTAGGTATCTTATCAAACTCCGGGCCCCCCAAAAAACGCCACAAAGGGTGGTCTCCAGAGTCTCCACCAGCAGCGGATGCTGGCTTCTCCCAGGGTACTGGGAACAGAGCGAAGTTCGGTAAGTGACAGCAGCCATGCCAGTTGCAAGACTCGGGGCCAGCGGTGGTGCTGCTGGTTGGGCCCGGGGTTGTGCACGCCCACACGTTTGCACCGTGTGAATTTGTGTGACTTGGAGAGGCTGTTCTGGGGGGCAGACTTGGATGTAGCTAAGGGGTCTCTCATGTTGGAGCAGCACAGCCGTCCTTGCACAGGGCCCCTGTATAGCAGACCCAGCTCCTTGACCCTCAAGAAATTTAAAAGGGGCTTGCCTGTCCCATGGCAGAGAGATCCAAGAGGAGACTGTGTTGTTTGGTGGGGAAGGTTGGATCAAGAGGCCGTAAAGACGCTTTGACCTCAGGGATCTGTGATTTCAAGACTCGGTGTCCCCGTCAGTGGGGGTAGATGTCAGGCTGTGCAGGTATGGAAGCCGGCCTGACATCTGGTCTGCTGGAGACGGAGGCCCCATTGCACGTGCCTTCCTAACACTCTTGGCATGTTTCTAGAGAGTGCAGGCATGTCCTGCGTGCCCCAGGTTGGCTTGGTGGGACCAGCTTCGGCCTCCTGTCCTGTCGTGGCCTCTGGAGAACCCGTGTCCGTTCCTGACAACTTGCTGAAAATATGCGAGGCCAAGCCGGTGATATTTAAAGGCAAGTACAGCAGCGGGACGGGGGTGCAGGGCTGCTTGAGGAGCCTGGAGGAGTCTGCGAGGACAGGCAGCAGGCTGACGCCACGGGTGTCCTCCTGAGAATCTTGGAGACCCGTCTAGGCCAATGAAAGAACGAAGCACACCCGTCAGTGGTGTAGCCCCTGATCAGACGCTGAGTTCTGGAGCTCGGATGAAACGATGTAGTTCCACCATGTCCTTCTGTTCATTCACTCATGTCTTCAGTCATTCAACCTCCCTGGGAACAGGCTCTATACGGAGCACCTGGGATCGGAGGTGGAGCCACCAGCCCCCTGCTTCAGGGACCCCGAGTGTCGTGGGTGGTCCTGTTGTCACCCTGGGCCACTGGTACATTTTGGCTATGAAATCTGACTTTAGGTAAGGATGCCTGAGGGCACCACGTGGAAGCATGAAAGAAAGCTGGATTTGATCTGTGTTTTGTGACAGTGGGTTGGTGCATGCAGTGTGGTGGCAGGTGCCCGGCCCTTTCTAGTGAAGCAGGAGATAGGACGTGTGACGCTTGGCTGGGTCTTGTTTGATGACGGTTTTCGCTGGCCCCGCAGGCTGTGTGTGATAACGGGCACGCGTGCACGCGCACACACACACACACACACACACACACACACACTCGCACACGTGTGCGCGCGCACACACACCCATGCATTCAGATTCTTAATGACGCTAAGGCTGCATTTGGTGTCGTGTTTGTAGCAATAGAGGAGAGAGGGTGTCAGGAGAGTGGGGGAGAGATCTTACTGGCAGCTAAGAACTAAGAGAGACACTCCTTTTTCCTAAAATACCGAAAGTGGACAGGGTATTTAGGAAGAAGAGAGCACCTCTGGGTTTTGAAGCGGGCACAAGACAAGGCCAGTATCCCATTGGGCCCCATTAGCTGAGTAAGGTGGAGGTCAGCAAGCGGCGGCATTACCGTGTTCTTTGTGTGGTCACTGCGTGCCCATGGTAGGCGCTGAGAGCACAGTGATGAGAGAACAGAGCATGGGGATGTGAGTAGGACCAGTACCTGCACCTCCCCCGAGCCAGAAGCCCCCAGAAGGTCGGGGTAATGGGCCAGCAGCCTGTGTCTAATGGCTAGCGACCTCCGATGGAGACCATCCTTCTTGTTCCTCAAGTTCATGGCACTTCTGGCACAGCTGCTCTGTTCGAGCCGTGTGCTCTTTGTAATGTGCTTGCTCTCCTGGCTCTCCCCTCCCGCCCCCACCCACCGCATGCCCAGACCACCCCCGTGCCTTCTGTGTGAGGCTGCCTTAGCTTCTTTTTCACCTGGGCCCCCATGCAGCTTGAATCAGAATATTGGTGAGCAGTGGCACCCCCGTTGTGGTCCCTGGGCCGGAGAACCAGCCCCCTCCAGGACCTGTTAGAGGCTTGAGCTCTCAGGAGCATCTGAGCATCACAGTCAGGCCCAAATTTGGGATCAGGTTCCCAAATCCGACGCTGTGGGGTAGGGCCTCGCAGTCTGTATCTTAGGCTGCCTTTCAGGGGACCCTCATGCATCCGCAGGTTTGAGAAGCAGTTCTTTGAGGGTGTGAACTGTCTCAGTCATCAGATTCTTCCTGGAGCAAGCATGATGCCCACAGGCAGCATACAGCAGGTGTTCAGGAAGTGTCTGTTTGGTGCTTGAGTGTAGACCACCTGAGTGCGGGACGCCACACACGCATTTAGCACAGCCGATCCTCTCAGCGGCCCCATGGGGACTGCATGTGTCCCCCTCATTGTACAGATGTGAAGACTGAGGCTTAGTGATGTCACACTTCCTGCCCAGGGCCCCCAGCTAATGCACAGTGTGGAGGAGAGGCCAACCCAGCCAGGCTCTTTGGCCTTTGGGGGTTGTCATCGGAATGCATCTAGAACGTGGGCTAAAGTATGGGTCAAGTTCCTTCAGGACCTGGAGCCTCCGGTCCGTACCGTGATTTATTTTCCTAACCCAGCTTTCTTGAGAGCCCTGTGAGGACGTGGATCAGCATCCCGTGTGGCGGTGCTAGCTGGTGTGGTGGGTAGTAGGCAGAGAGCCAGAAGGTGCTGCTTCCACGAGGTGCCCTGTGGTCAGAGCTGGGGGGCGGCCCGAGGTGACGGGTCTGCTGTAGGCGGGAGCCCCTGGGGCCATAACTCACTCACGCAGGACATGAAGCATTGAACACGTGCCACAGCCCCGGTCCATGATCTGAGCCTCCACGTTAGCTCAGCAAGGGCCGGATGCCCGAGGGCTCGCCGAAAAGGGGCACGAGAGTTACCCCAGTGGCATCTGGCCTGCACACTGTGGGCCCCCTTGTATTTGGAGGTCCTGCCATGGGTGGGGGCCACACGCCGCGCCCAATGCCGGCTGCCAAGCAGACACGGTTTCCTCTTCCGCAGGCCACGGGAACTTCCCTTACCTCTGTGGGAACCTGAACGACGTCATCGTGAGTCCCCTCCTGTACACGTGCTACCAGAACTCCCAGTCCATCTCCCGGGCATACGAGCAGTACGGAGCCTCCTCCATACAGCCCATCTCCGAGGAGATGCAGCTCCTGCTCACCGTCTACTACCTTGTCCAGCTGGGTGAGTCTCCCTCCCGCGGCGTGAGAAGCGCCGGCAGAACATCAGCCATGGGGGACAGGCAGAAGCCCCCATCCCGCCCGGCCCTTAGAGCCCTTGTGAAGCCCCGTGGGGGGGGGGGCGGTGGGGCTGGAAGCCCAGGAACGTCGGTACAGTCAGAGCCTCTGGACATAATCCAAAAACCCGGGCTCCTTCCATTCTAGAGCCCAGGGGGACCAGGGGATAAGACAGAGACTCCGCCCTCAGGGAGTCAGCTCCATGGGGGAGGAGCCGTAAGCAGGTGGAGCATGTGAGCGGGGAGAGCCATGGAGGGGTCATGGAGAAAGGCCTCTGTGAGGACATGCTGCCCGAGAGGACCTGAGTGGGAAGGAGCAGCCTTGTGAGGAGGTGGGGGAGGCGGGAGAGAGGCAGGGAGGGGGTGCGCCGGAGGGGCAGGAGCTCAGGGTACAGCCAGGCCTTCCCCCTTAGACATGCTGAGGGTCAGCTCCCGCTGCCGAGGCAGAATGCCCTGGCTGGGGGTAAACAGCAGACGTTCCTGTCTCAGGGTTCCAGAGGCTGGGCACCCGACATTCCGGATGCCAGACGGGCGGGTTCTGGGGAGGCTTCCCTTCCTGGCTTGCAGACAGCGCCTCTGTGTGTGCTCATAGGGCCTTTCCCAGGGCATGCATGCAGGGAGAGGGGCAGAGAGCTCTGGCATCTGTGTTCATACCACCAGCGGTCCCACTGGACCAGGGCCTCACCCTGTGACCTTACTTAACGCTAATCCCTCTCTAAAGGCCTTATCTCCAAAGACAGCCACAATCAGGATTATAGTGTCCACAGATGAACTGGGGAGGGGGACACACAGTTCGGTCGGTAGCACCTCTGGAGTGTTCGAGGCTGGGGGCGGGTACGGTCCGAGCTTTTCTTCCAGAGACCAAAGCGGCCGAGCTTTTCTTCCAGAGACCAAAGCGGTGGCCGTGTGGGGCTGCCTGGTGCAGGCGCACCCTTGTCCCAGTGAAAGCGGGAGGTGGCTTTGACCGCTGAGGGTCCCGGGAGGGAGATGCCGGATTTATTCTGCAGGTGTAAGGGCGGTAGGCTGTCTGAGGGAGGGGAGCTTCCGCCCTGAGCCCCCGGGTGGGCACTGGAGCCAGAGGATGGACGCAGGTTCTGTCGTGGCTGCTTCGAGTTTGTGATGGCCATGAGGCCTCCAGGGGCTGATTCCAGGACACGGCCAGACAGGACTTGGGCCCCAGGGAGAAGGTGCAGCTATGGGTGCCAGTTTGGGGAGCACTGGCCCAGGGATGATCTGTATTGAAGCTGGAAGACTAGACAAGAGCCCCTGGGAGAAAGGCCCCAGTGTTTGAGCCCTGGGGTACCCCAGCAGTCAGAGATCTGGAGGAGGAGGTGGATGGAGCAGCCGGGGAGGCGCGCTGTTGGGCAGAACCTTGAGAATGTTGCCTGGAACGGTCAGGAATGGGGGAGACGTGGCGAGTGTCTTCCTCTTTCTCACGACCCACATCCCATGCACCGGTAAGCCCTGCTCCATCCCAGACCCCCCCTCGCCCACCCTCCCCGTTGTGCCTTCCTTGCCAGGGCACCACTCTTGCCCTGCTCTGCATGTCTGTTACATTGGGAGTTTAATTGTGTCTGTTCTCTGCTGGAGCCGCCAAGGTTTCCTATCACACACACACCCCACTCTGGTTCCAGGGGCCGCGTGACTGGCCTGCCTCCCACAGCTGCTTCCTTTGCTCCAGGCTTGCTGTCCCCTCGGGCACCCCAGTGCCCCCGTGCCGACTGTTCCTTCCCTGAGAAACACTCCTGCCCAGGATACTTGCATGACTACTGCTTTGTGACCTCTGAGTGTTGGTTCATATGTCATCTAGAGAGGCTTCTCATCACCGTATCCAAGACAGCGCCCCCTCCCCAGGCCCCTATGGCTCTATCTCCTCTCTGGCTTGCGTCTAGAACACCAGCACTCCCAGGGATCACATGCCACGTGTATTTGTTTGCTTCAGGTGCATGTCCCCTGGTTAGGGTGTCAGGGCTGTGAGATCAGGAGTGTTGATTTCATCTACGTCTGTGTGTCCGGCAGCCCTGAAGGGTGACTTTGGCACTTGGCCAGCACATGTTGAAGAAACGATGAGCACGGATGTGGAATCCGGTGAAAGCATTTCAGGAGAGGGGCTCGTTCCCCGAGTCAGTGAGGCCGAGAGCAGAGTGAGGACTCATTGTTAGCCATTGGGTTTGGGTGAATGAACGGAAGTGATCAGCACCCCCGGTGATGAGTGTGTGTGAGGAGTGTGGGGGCAGAAGCCCCCTGCTGCATTGGTTTGGAGAGAGGAGGTGGGGAGGCAGGTATGGTGAGGGTAGATAGCTCCCCCAAGAGCTTTGCTTGATGATAGTCATTCCAGAAGGTGCTGTGGGCTTGGGAAGATTTTAAAGATGGGAGGGCTAACGGCTTAATCTCATAAAATCATGGCCCAGCCAGATGAGGGGGTGGTGTGATCCCCATCTTTCAGATCAGGAACCAGTATCCTTGGGTAGCTAGAGCTAGCTCTTCGTCTGAGCTGGTGCTGGTTAGAGCTCACTGGGAGAGAGCATGTCTTCTGAATTCCAGTGGGCTGCTCTTTCCTCCAGCTCACCCAACTATAAAATTGGGACAACTACACCAGAAAATGTCTGTAGGAAAGAAATGCTAGAAGTACTCAGTGTCACTTGGCATCAGAGAGGCACACATGAACAAATCGAGTGATGGTTTCAGTGAAGTTAACACAGGCATTGGTATCTGATGGAGTGGAGGATGCAGTAACGCCAGGGCCCTCACCTGCCCTTAATGTCATGGGGGGTTGGCACGCTTGGACTCTGCAGACAGCCTGATCATGTGTATTCGTTGGCTCCAGAAGCCCAGTTCTGAGAATTTAGGAAGTGGGTTCTATCCATAAAGACATATGTCGTGGAGGTTATCTATTTTGGTGGTTATTTGGAAGCGATAGAAGGATCAACAGTGAAGACCCTGCTGAGTAAACGGTGGTGTCTGAAGGTGCTTCGCCCTGAAGGTGGAGGCTTCAGTCCTTACAGCGATTTAAAACCTGCCGCTGAAAACCAGACTGAGAATCTTGCAGAAAGAGTTGTGGCTTTGTTAGGTTGGGGAGTGCGTGGCTGCTGGCGTTCCTGCCGGGTGCTCGGATCCCAGCGTCCGCAAGATGACGGAGCCAGAACGATGCGGACGGCATCACTCTCGGGCTCGTCCGCACGCATCTCCCCACGACGGGGCTCTGTGCTTGTGGGCGGGCACTGAAACCGCTCCTGCCCTCTTGTCGTTGCCAGCGGCCGACCAGGTGCCCCTGATGGAGGACCTAGAGCAGATCTTCCTGCGCTCGTGGCGAGAGTCGCACCTGACGGAGATCCGGCAGTACCAGCAGGCCCAGCCGCAGCCCTGCCCGCCCGCACCCAGCGCCGCGGCCCCGGTCACCTCGGCGCAGCTGCCCTGGCTGGCCGGCCTGGCCGCCAGCTCCTGCAACGACAGCGTGCACATCATCGAGTGCACCTACTCCCTGGCCGAGGGCCTCTCGGAGATGTTCCGGCTGCTCATCGAGGGCAAGCTCGCCAAGACCAACTACGTGGTGATCGTGCGCGCCTGCCGCAGCCCCGCCATCGACTCCTGCGTCGCAGTCACGGGTGAGCCCCGCGCCTGAGTTGGCGGCTGGGGGAGAAGCAGCTGCGTCCTCTCCCCTTGCCCGTCTGTGTGCCTTGCCTCTCGTGGCTGGGTTTGTAGCAGCAGGTGGTTAGTGACGGTGTCAGGGCCCTCCTGTCTAGCGTGCTGAGTTAGGATTCGATTCTCTTCCCAGTGGAAGGTGAGCACTCCCATTTCCCCCTAGAGAGCCTGGGCAGCTGTGGAGTCCAGATGAAAACGGGGTGGACACCCTGGCCCTGTGCACCTGGGGATGTGTGCTTCTTTCCGGTGACCAGCTAGTGCAGAACAGTAATGACGAAAAACTCGCAGTGGTGATCTTGTGTAGATTAGTGAGTTGGTTAACAAGTTATATAGATACGTACTGAAGCCCTACTATGTGCAGACACTGTTCTAAGGGCAGGGGACATAGCACGAAGACAACAAAGCCCTTGCTTTCCTGGAGCAGACATTCTGGTGGGGGAGGCAGGCCCTAGACACACTGCGGGACAGCTCGGGTGGAAGGGCTGGGCGCTGGGGGATCCCACTGGGGAAGCTGGCTGCAGAGGTGACATTAGAGCACGGGGCCTGAGAGACATGAGGAGGCAGGCAGTGCTGCCACTGGGGACAGCTGCGGGGCCCCCCATGACCCCGTGGCAGCACTCTGTGCCTAGCACATTGTAGGCACAGATGAGCACAGATTCTGCCATCGAGGGGCTCATGTGCTAATTCTAGGTGGAGGCGCCCAGTGAAAGCTGTTTGTTTTCCAGGAAAATACCAAGCCCGAATTCTTTCTGAGAGCCTTCTCACCCCTGTGGAGTACCAGAATGAAGTCAACTATGAGCTGGTTACGGGCAAGGTGGACTCTTTGGGGGCCTTCTTCAGCACCCTCTGTCCAGGTGCGTTTGTTGGGACACAGCTATAAATTCCCAAGTGGGAGGGGCCGTCCTCTCGGAGCCCGGTTCCGAGAACCCGCTGAGCACCTGCCTTGGCTTGGATGCGCAGGGGGACCCCTTCGTTCTCCGTGTCGGCGTTTATGACCCTTTCTGTCATGGCCTCTGGCTGACCACCTCGCCGCCTGGGCTGCGGGTTCTCCTGGGTGAGGGGAGGGCACGGGCTTTGTGGTTTCTGGTTTGGGGGCACATGAGGGTCCTTTGCCTTTTCCCTGGGCCTCCCCAGCCCTGTGCACTATGGCTCCCTACCTCTCCCTCCGAATTACTTTAGTCCATATGTTCTGTTCTGTGAGTTCTCTGCCCTGCTCCCTTCCTTGCCTGGTTCCTCACTCCATTTCCTTCCAGGAACTTCTGCTGGCCTTTTCTTCTCTAGGGTAGGCTTGGACCACTTCCTCTTATCCTTTAGCATCTAGCTCTTCCTTCTTTCCTGTCGCTTACCACCTCACTGTGCAATTTTCTCTGACATATTTGCCTTCCCTGCTAGGCTGTGGGCTGCTCGACTGGATGGGCCTTGTCTTCTCTCTTTCCATGACCCCAGGCCCAGGACAGTGGCTCATATATAGGTGTTTGCATGGAGGTTTGCTGGGTTTCACTGGGATGGAAAACCCATTTATGTTCTTCTGTTTTGGGCAGAGGGTGACATTGACATTTTGCTGGACAAATTTCATCAGGAAAATCAAGGCCATATTCCGTCCTCACTTACTGCCTCCTCTGTCACCAAATCAGCATCCTTGGATGTCGCCGGACCTCCGGTGTGCACGAGTGAGTGGTGCTGGGGAGCCATCGGTCTGGGCTGGTGAGGGTCTGGGCTGGTGAGACAGCATCCAGGGGCTGCCGGGGGTGCAGGTGGGTGGCTAAGAGGAAGCAATGTTAGAGGCACATCCAGAAGGCAGGGCATCTTCTTAGCATCAGAGTGGACTAATATGTAATTTTCATTTCAGTCCTTAAAACACTAGTCATCTCATCCTACCCTGAAATGGATGCTTGTATACTTTTCCTGAGGTACATTTCTCTGTGTAGATTTCCAGCTTATCAGAGCATCGTTGAAATAGTTTTGTATCGTGAGTTCCCGAAGAGCTGTGATGGTGTCCCTCCCTTCCAGAGAACTCTCAGCCTCTTCCAAAGTCCTGTCTCAGGGTCAGCTTCCCTGGAATGCTGTCTTTGTCCCCTTAGGTAGAGTAGGTCACCACCTCTATGCTCCCTGAACACTGCTCATCCTTTTATTATTAAATTCCAAAAAGTGTGAAACGTACACAGCTCAGGGTAGGCACTTGATAAATGTTGCTGTGTTGTCCCCTTTGGTCACTCTGTGCACTAGACAGGGCCCTAATGCTTGATTCCTTAGCCTATGTCAAGGCTGTTGGCCCTCTGCTCTTGGGTGCATCTCACCTTTCTGGGGGCTCTGTTTCCAGGTTACAGTCTGGAGGCCCACCACATCCATCCCCTCCAGCTAGCTGTGGCTCAGAAGCTCCTCTCCCACGTGTGTTCAATTGCGGATTCCAGCACCCAAAATTTGGACTTAGGATCCTTCGAGAAGGTGGACTTTCTGATTTGTATTCCCCCCTCAGAAGTAACCTATCAGCAGACCCTGTTCCACGTCTGGCATTCAGGTACGGGGCATCTAGGGGCAAGTTGTGACGTCTGCATGGGAGAAGCTTTGATTCCCTTAAATGCAGATTTGGCATCGAAATACCAGTCTTTTCCTCTAAAGTAGGTAGGGCAAGGATTAATACTTCCACTTTATAGATCATGAAACAGATGCTCAGAAATAGCAGATTGCCCAAGGTTTTGTAATCCGTTAAAGCTAGAACCATAAGCTCTTTTCACCCTGTCCCACTCAGGCCAACAACCACTGTCAATAACCTGCTTCAACTTCATGTATTCTCCCTGCACTTTCAAGGGGATGAGTTACGAAACACACACAGAGTCAATGTCTTAACTCAGAGGACTTTAGAATAAGTTTCTAGACTTCTGTAACTACAGCTCTATAGTCTTCAGGCTGGGAGATGATTTTGCTGGGGATCGTGGGGTGGTAGGAGCTGACCCTTCCCTTCAGTCACCTGAGCCTAGGATCGCAAGCTTCACGGAGCTAGCTTTGTTGTCCTCCTCAGGTGGGCTGCTGTGCACACCCCCCCTAGGAAACAGGCCCACCTCTTTGCCCAGCCTGGGCACCGACATATGTGTGACCGTGGTCTACATGGGGTCAGCTGCCCCGCTCCCCCCCGTCTCACGCATCCCTGTAGCCTTGGGGCTGGCCAGAATGCCGACCAGATTGAGGGTACTCACCGGGTGTCTGTTGAGTGAGTGAGAAACTCGTGGTGAGGGTTATACTTGTCATGGATTACTTGTGAGGTATTTTTACCATGTTACAGGGGTTTTGCTGGAGCTTGGCTTGGAAAAGGAGCACATGACCAAGCAGAGGGTCGAACAGTATGTTCTGAAGCTTGATGCCGAAGCACAGACAAAATTTAAGTCCTTTCTGCAAAACTCCTTTCAGAACCCCCATACGCTCTTTGTCCTAATCCACGACCATGCCCACTGGGACCTCGTGAGGTGAGAGAGGCTTTGGCCTAGAGCAGAGTTGACGGTCCCTTCCTCAAATCAATACACAGAGGATACTCAGGACTGTGGGTACAAGTCTTGATGAGACAAATGATGTTGGGGTTTGGGCCTTTGTAAGCAGATGGCATGAATGTATTCTAGAACCTTCGAGCTGGAGATTGTCTCAGGGGACATCTAGCAGAGCCTCTGAAAGGTACCATCAGGGAAACTGAGGCTCAGGGTCTCAGGGCTGGGATGGGGGCTGGCGGCGATCAGTACCCAGCTGGACTTGAACTAAGGCTTCCTGTTCTGTACCCGACTCGGTGACAAGGTGCCCCTTGGGGTGGGGAGGGGATCCTGAGTGGAATAGCTCCCTTCCTGATGGAGGCCCCACTGGCTTCAGCACCGAGGTCACAGCTGGTGTCCCCTTCCGTAGGGGCCATTTGGTGGACCCAGTTCAAATGAGTGTAAATCTAGATGCATTTTAGATGTTGTCCAGCTGGGAGTCTGGTAGGATTTCTGACTTACCAGGATCTGTTATCGAGGGCTTGAGGGTTGTGCATTTAGACATTGCCCCTGACTAAGGGAGGAGGGAAGGGAGATGTTGGGTCAGATCGCAGAGGAAGGCTTTGATTTCGCAGGGATGCAGGAGCGTAGGGCTGGGCGAAGCTCAGACATCACCTGTATGCAGGGCACACGGTATGAGGTCCCCGCATGGGCTAGGAGGCATCTGAAGTCCTGAATTGTATAAAGGGCTATCTTGTGAATATTCACTGGCGGGGGGGGGGGTAGGTTTCTCAGAGTAAGTAGCTACCTCCAACCCAAAAGCCTGAGAGTTTTCTCATGGCTAGGGGAAAAGACCAAGGCCGTAGCCTACAGGGAACAGCTGAGCTGCGCTTATGTTCTGCGCCCCATGCTTCCCCTTCCCGGTCCCGTACCTTCAAATTATAAAATGTACCATTTTATATCCTCTGTGGCTCGTTTTAAGCCAGTAGGAATTTAGGGGAAAGGATTTGAGGAGACAAGTACACAGTCCCATGGGGCTGAAGGAGTGTTCGTGGGTGAGAATTTCCGCTCTAGAGGAGTGGGTAGACTGTGTCCTGTCCTCCATCTACTGTCCCCTCCCCTAAATTTTTAATAAGCAATGAGTATCAATGGAGTCCCTGACAGGTACTTTGCATTATGGTCATTTTTTTTTTCTTAGATGTTCCTCATCACTGGCAGAGCCAGAAGCTTTGATTACGTGCACATTTGGGGGCAGAACCAGTTAGAAATGTATTCAGCTGCTTGGTCCTTGTAAAATTACAGAGCAGTATTCATCGTTCCACTCACTGCGTCTTCTTCGCCTTTCCTCCCGCAGTAGTGCTGTTCATAATCTCTATTCCCAAAGTGACCCGGCCATGGGACTCGTGGACAGATTGCTCAATTGCAGGGAGGTGAAGGAGGCCCCCAACATTGTGACACTCCACGTGACTTCCTTCCCTTACGCGCTGCAGACACAGCATACCCTCATCAGCCCTTACAACGAGATCCACTGGCCTGCCTCCTACAGCAACGTGAGTGCCGCTGGGCTGCTGGGCCTCCGGTCCCCATGAACCTGGAGTCGGGAGAAACTCTGGGAAGAGTCTTGATTAACTGGTGTAGTTGGGGGTCACGTGGGTCCCCAGTTTCTTGGATCTTTGATTTGACCCAGAGTGAGATTTAAACCCTTCCTGGTCTTGAGAAAGCTTCCTGAAGGACATTAGTTAGCTTCCCCACCTGAGGACATGTGATGTGTAGTCGAGAAGCCTTGGAAAGGTTCCTGCTTTTCCTGCCCCCACAACCTTAAGCAGCAGGCCTCAAAATCTCCTCCCTCAAATGGAACACAATCCATAAAACCGGGTAAGGTTTTGGTTTATCTCTTGCCTTTTCTCATCAAAATAGAAGGCTACAACTGATAACTGGAGGCTTCTGAGAATAAATGGAGAATTCTGGCGTCGGCCCATCAGCGTTTAAATCAGTGGTGGGGACACCGAGCGTTTCTGTAGCACTTTGGCAAGGAGGGAGGCAATGTTCTGTGTGCTCTATCGTATGAACTGTAACAGGTGGGGGCTAGGGTGATTTCCGATTTACAAAAGGAGAAAGTGACACAGAAGAAGGTTGAGCTACTTGCCTAAAGGGCCATGCAGTCAGAGAGGGAGAGAGAGCCAGGCTGTGACCTGTCTCACCTGCTGTGGCCCTCCCTCGTAATCTCAGTGCTGTGACAGCAAAGTTCATGGCTTTCTAATTTGATTAGCCTCTCCGATTCTACGAGGCCCTGACATTTGAGAAGCTCTGGTGTTAGTTTGGGAGGAATGTCAGGTCAATAGGAGTGAAATTGATTGGACGGATGCATTTCTTTCTACTGATTTTAATAGCAAGCCGAATGCAAGGTGTTTGATTGGCCTGTTCCTAAAACTAGCTTAAAATTGTTGGAAAGAAGCCATTTTACCAAAGAAAGTTGCGGATTTCAAAAATATGGCTGACGTTCTTGGCAAAGACACTAGGGTCAGATGAATGGGAAAGGCCTGACTGACAGGGACATGCCATCCTTTAAGCAGAGAGTGCTCTGTGCTTGGAGTCTGCAGAGAGAAGTCGTCCGGCAGAGTCAGCACAATTTATTTATTTGTTTGTTTATTTTTAGCACAGCTTATTTTTTTAAAAAAGACTATTTATCTGAGAGAGAGAGAGCACACATGTGCGTGTGTGTGCCACTAGCTGGGTGAGGGGCCAAGGGAGAGGGAGAGAGAATCTCAAGCAGACTCCAGGATGAGCATGGAGCCCAACACGGGGTTCGATCTCGAGACCCTGAGATCATGACCTGGGCTGAGATCAAGAGTCAGATACTTGACCGGCTGAGCCATCGAGGAGCCTCACGTCAGCACAATTTAGATCAAGATGCCTATGCTGGCCATCTGTGTGCCCAGCATGTGAATCTCTCCATCCCCACAAATGCAGTGTTTGTGTGACTGATGTTCTTCTCTGTTCCAGGGGGTAGACTTATATCCTGAGAATAAGAAGTACTTTGGGCTGTCAGAGTTCATCGAATCCACCCTCTCAGGACACAGCCTCCCTTTGCTCAGATATGACAGCTCCTTTGAGGCCATGGTCACGGCATTAGGAAAAAGGTACACATCTCGGTTGGAACTTACTAAAAATGCTCAGGAGTCGAGTGTAAGCTGAAGATCATGCAGAGAATTCCAGAAAGGGGCCACCTTCCTCCTTTCCCGGGTGACTCCATCCCTCCACTACAGGGATCCTGGTTCATTTCTTGCCCTCCCTGTGAGGCCAGTGATACCTGTCATGCTGTTCTAGAACATTCAGAGATGAGAATGGGCAACAGTATGTTGGAATGTGGGAGGGTGTGTTTGAGACGCAGGGGAGTGAAGAAAATGGGAGGAAGTAAGACAAAAAAGGATTGAAAGGCGATGATATCGACAGTTCCAGTTGGCTTCATCTTTGATGCCCCATGTGTATCATCTATTGGAGTGTATTTTGTGCTGTTCGCTGTCCCCAGAGCCTCGCTGTCTCCCTTAGCCAGTTGCTGCTGTTACCTCCATTTCACAAGTAAACTGAGGCTCCGAGAGACCCCAGTGACTTTCTTGGGCCACACGTCTGGCCATTGATAGAACTGGCTGTGAACCCCGAGTCAGCCTCCCTCTACAGCTTGCCCTCCGACCCGTGCCATAGCGCACCATTGAGGCAGATGCGAACACTACCATTTCTCAGATGAGGAAACAGCCCCGGGACGTTAAGTGATTGCCTACATTCACCCAGTTCCTACGCCACCAAGCGAGGCCAAGGTCTACGGACTGGTTACTGCAAAATAGAATGAGTGGTTCTGCACGGACTGTTGGTGTTGAGCCAGGCTCTGCCATCTTCCCTCATGGCGCCCCATTCTTGTGTCAACATTAAGTCAGACAAGTGGGCTTCTCACGCTGTGTTCCAAGCTATACTGCTTGGGCTGGATGCAAATAGCTCTTAGGCCAAAAGGGGTTCCATGGT
Organism: Spilogale gracilis; assembly: GCA_004023965.1. NCBI lineage: Eukaryota > Metazoa > Chordata > Mammalia > Carnivora > Mephitidae > Spilogale > Spilogale gracilis. The sequence continues at coordinate 38,057 of PITA01005983.1, forward strand.
CAAATGTGTTTGAGAAGCCTGACATCTAAGGTTTTCTTTTCCACAAGAGCTCCCCGAACCTTCTGCGGCCATGCATGTTGTCAGTCCTGAGGAGGCTAGAATGTGTGGCATCTCTGGTGTGTCATGGGATCAGTGTTCCCCAGAATGCCCTTTCAGTGCTGGGATGCTGAGGGACTTTTTCCGCTCTTCCCTCACACGTGGGCAGCTGAGGGCTTGTACACTTGCTAAGGAAGGGAGCCCTGCCTCTGCCTCTCTGCCCTGCTCTCCTCACATAGCTTCTTCCATTGGGTGCTGAGTGAGCTGTCGCTTTGGGCCCAGAACTCTATGCTGATTGCCTAAAATATCCTCACAGCAGCATAGTGGAATAGGTACTGTTGTTCCTGTGTGGCAGAGGAAGGAGCAGACTTAAGTTGGGTCGCCTGTCCTAGGTCACATGGGGGGTTTGTAGTGAAGCCAGACCCAGTCCTTGTCACTTGACTCCAAAATAGTAGAACCACTAAGCCATATGGAGCAAGGTCTTACTGTTAGAAGGCCAGACTGACCGCAGGACCATGCAGTCTGGCTTTATACCTTAGTAAAGCATGAGTTTTAACCTTTGGCACATCATGGAGCCTGTACCTTCACTACAAACAAATCTACTTCTCTAGTGACTTCTTAGGAGAGTTTCATATAATGGGAACGTGGGCGGGCTCAGGAATGGTTGTGTGCTGAGAGCTCAGGCTCCAGAGTCACAGTTCCTGGCTTCGAGTCCTGGGTCTGTCGCTTGCCAACTACGAGACTTTAGGAACGTCTGTCAGTCCTCTGTGGGGCTTATGCCTACCGCGCAGGGATGTAATGAGCACTTGATGAATTAATACATACAAAACATTAAGTGTATGGCTGGAGCACATTACACGCTCATGGCAGCTGCAGCCAGCACTGTCCTGGCTTTGTCCCCACCGATAACTGCTGTCATCATCATGGTCCCCACCATCAGCACCATCATCGGCACCACCATCAGCAGCACTTTTACTGTCACATTCATTATCACGATCACTACCACCATGACAACCATTGTCACCATCACTGCTGTCACCATTACCGAGACCATCATCACCATTACTGTCACCACCACACCACTGTCACTGTCCCATCACCATTGGGATCCGCCTCACCACCATTGCCATCACTGCCATTATCATCATCACCATTACTGTCACCACGACTGTCACTGTCCCTGTCATCCTCACCACTGTCCTCTTTCTCACGTTTCTCCCCCTCTGCTGAACTGGAAGTGTTGTGCAGAGATTAGGATTTCCATTTCACCAAGAGAGACGACAATAGCAAACTCGGGAATGTTGACTTAAGGAGAATCATAGGACAACCTAGGAATCATGTAAGCCAACCACCCTACCCCGTCTTATGATTGTGGGAAATTATAGAGACCCAGAGAGGGGAAGTGATTTGCCCAAGGTCACACATCCTGTCTCTGGCAACCTGGATTATAGCCAGGTTTGATGTTCTTTCCACCATGCCACGCTGCCTTTCCTAGGAATCCTCTGTCTGGAAATCTCTTTTGAAACAGGCAACTTGGACAGAGGGCCCTAAAGGTAAGAACACATTGGTTCCTGCCTCTTGTCACCGTGTGCCTGGCCATCCTGGTGACTTGATTTGCACAGACCCCAGCATGACTTGCTTGCAAGACCACAGACTTCCTGGTGCTTAAGAGATTCAGACATTTAAAGACTCCCGTTTTTATTCCAATATGTTTTCTGTGGAGCTTCCTTCCTATAGGGTCAACCACAAAGGCTTAGGGGCAGACACATCTTCCCTGTACCTATTATTTGGATCTGAGCTAGTTCCTGCCTCCCACACAATAGTTCTTTTTCCTTTTTTTTTTTTTAAAAAAAAAAACAATAGCTTTAGTGAGGAATAACTGACATACAGTCAACTGCAGATGCTTGAAGTGTTCAGTCGGTGAGTTCTGACACACGTCAACACTGCCAACCCTTCATCACAATTAAGATAACAAGCAGGAGTTTTCTCCTACCCCTTGGTAGTTATTCCGTCCTTTCCCTTTCACTGTAGACTATTTGCATTTTCTAGTGCTTTATGTAAATGAAATTATACAGTATTTGTCAATAGTTCATTTGTTTCTCTAGTGACTGATGATGTTGATAATCTTTTCCTGTGTTTGTCATTTGTATATCATCTTTGGTGAAGTGGCTCTTGATGAATTGACTCTTTTATCATTATGAAATGACTCAAAGAACATAATTCTTTGTTCTAAAATCTACTTTTTCTGATATTAATATAGCTACTCCAGCTTTCATTTGATTAGTGTCACATAGTTTGTAGTTTTCCATGTATTTATTTTTAACCTGCTTGTGTCTTTATATTTAAAGTTGTTTTCATGTAGAGAGCTTTTAGTTGGGTCTTATTTGTTTATTGCATTTGACAGTCTGTGACTTTTAATTGAGGTGTTTAGACCATTTACATTTAATGCAATTATTGATGCGGATGTGTTTAAATCTACCATCTTGCAATTTTTCTGTTTGTTTCATCTATTCTGTGGACTCCCTTTTTCTGCCTCCTTTGTGTGGATGAACTGAGCATTTATGATTTCATTCTCTCTACCACTTGCTTATTAGCTGTAATTCTTATGTTCTTTTAGGTGTTGCTTTAGACTTTACAGTATATATTTTTAAGCTAATTTCTACATTCAAGTGATATTATGCCTTCAGGGATAAGAATCTTACAATAGTGTATCTATTTCTCTCCTCCTAGGCTTTTTACTTTTGTGCTCATACATTTTACTTATATATGTTATAAACTCCACAATAAATTAACTTTGCTTCAGATAGCCAATTATCTTTTAGAGATATTTAAATAATAATAATTTTTTAAAAAATCTATTATATTTATGCATGTAGTTACTATTTACAGTGTTCTTCCTTTTTTTGTGTGGATTTATCTGGGTTTGTTATCCTTTCTCAAGGACTTTTTTATCAACATTTGTAGGGAAGATCTGGTGATGCATTCTTCAAGCTTTTGTGTGTCTTTATTTTTACTCATTTTTGAAAGGTATTTTCCCTAGGTATAAAATTTTGGTGGTTTTTTTCTTTCCATACATTAAAGATGTTGCCCTACTGTCTTCTGACTTGTATTGTTTCAAACAAAATCTCCTGCCATCACCTTTGTTTCTCTCCATAATATGCCCTTTCCTCCCGGCTCCTTCCACCTCCTAACCAGGCTGCTTAAAAAACTTTTTATAATTTGTTACTGATTTCAAGTAATTTAAGATATGCTTATTATAATTTTCTTCACGTTTCTTGTACTTCAGTTAGTTGAATTTTCTTACATTTGAGGAAAATTTCCATCATTATTTCTCCAAATGCATTTTTCTACATTCTCCTTCTCTCTTTTAAGTAACTCAGTAACACATACATTAAGCTGCTTGAATTTGTTCCATAACTCTCTGATTGTTTTTTGCTTCCCTTTGTTTCATTTTAGATGGTTTCTATTGCTATGTTTTCACATTTGCTAATCTTTTTTCCTGCTGTCAGTCACATCCAGTTTGTTTACATATATATAGATATATATTTTTTAAATAAAAGCAAAGGACTCTTATGTAACAAGAAGAAATTCTTACCCTAAGAGAGAAGTTGTCTACAAGAAGAGAAGACGGCTAGTTTCAGGTAGCACATTCATGAATGTACATAGACATTGATGAATTGATGACAGTTACTTGTGTTTGTTTATTAATCAGGACTCTTTCTTGTAAGTGACAGACACTCAACTTGAACTACTTTTAGAAAAGGAGAGATATGTATTGAGTCATGAAATAAGAGGAGTGGGTGAATAAATAAACCACTGAATGTCAGAGATGCAGCTGATTTCAGAGGGAACTGAAGTTAGGTATTCAGGACTGTTGAGACTGTGTTGTCTTTAGTATCTCTCTTTGTGTTGGCTGTATTGTATCTCACTGCACACTGGCTTTTTCCATGAAAACATCACCCCTCATTGCTGCTGAAGTACACAATCTTCAGCTTCTAGAAGGGGACTGATTGTTTTAAACAGTTTGAAAAATTCCAAGAAAAGACTGATGACCTGTCCTGTGTCAGGTACCCATCCCCGAATACATCTATTATCACTGGCAAAGCCGGGCAAGTCCAAATACCAAGATGGCAGCTCCCATAAGAATTCAGGGTCCAGTTCATCTTCTTTCTAAGGCTTTTTAGTTTTGATCTCTAGAATTTGAGTCTTTTTTTTACATCTCTATTTAACATTCACAATCTCTGCTGTAGTTTTTTTTAAATGTATGGAATAAAATTATAAAATAAAAATAATTGTTTTAATGTTCTTATCTACTAATTCTAATCATGTGTGTCATTTCTGAGTCAGTTTCTATTGACTGATTTTTTTCCCTCCTTAAAATGGGTTTTATTTTCTTCTTTAAATATCTGGTCATTTTTGTGAGGATTCCAGACATTGTAAATTTCACCTTGTTGGGGGCTGGATGTATTTGTATTCCTATAAATCTTCTTCAGCTTTGGTTCTGGGATATAGTTAAATTACTTGGAGGTGGTTTAATCCTCTTAGGTATTGCTTTAAGCTTTGAGCTTTGTTAGACAGGACAGTTTAGTCCCATGCTGTCCCTACTAAGGCAGAACCTTCTAAGTATTCTATAATGTTCCATGAATTCTGAGGTCTTCCACGCTGGCAGTGGGAACAGGAACTATTCTAAACCCTGTGTGAGCTTGAGGCATTGTTCCCTTTAATTCTCTTGGATGGTTCCTTTCTTGGCCTTGAGTTTCCTCATCTAGCTGCATTAACCACTACTCATCTGACGACTTGGGGGACCCTCTGTAGCTCACCTGAGTTCTCTATTTGTGCAGCTCATTCCCTTCTGGCTCTTCCCCTCAGGGAGCTCTTGCTGCCTTGATTCCCCTGGACTCCAGTGCCTTTCCTCAGATCAGGGAGAACCGTGATGCTTGCCTGGTGTCCCTTTCCTAAGCACATTCAGGAAACTTTTTCTGGGAAGAAGCTGGCCCCTCACCCAATTTGGTTCCCATTTCTAAAGATTACCGACTTTTACTTCCTGGTGCTCAATGTCTTGAAACACTCTTGTTTCATATATTTGTCCAGTTTTTTGGTCATTTCGGATGGATAAATGTGGTTCCTATTCTGACTCTGCTTGTCCTTTGGACAGAGTTGAATGCAGGCACTTCCCACCACATCATAGATGGAGAGAAAGAATGCTTCCTCCCAAATGGCATCCTGCCCTTCTTCATCCCCCTTCATCCCACCTTGCTCAGGGTGACAAGGGACCACCACAGCTGGGACAGTACTGTAGGACAGGGGAGACCATGCACTTTCCATCCTGCTCTTTCTTTCTTTTTCTTCTTGGGCAGTACTTGGCCAGTGCACCAGGGGCAGGGCAAAGAGTCCCTGGACTGCTGACTCTCCTTTGTTCCAGAACCCGCGAATCAGTCATGCCTTCCTGAGGCAGCAGGCACTTGTTAGTGACAAGTTTGCCAAGCCAGCTGTCCAATTTATAGAATCCATGACAGAGTTGAAATGCTGCAAAGAATGAAGTAAAGGAGATGAATAGTAGACAAGAGAAGACCTCAGAAACCCTGTGGAAGGTGACTGTGGTGACAGAACTCACAGGGTGGCATGGCCTTGGTAAGGGTCCGATCGTTGGAGACTGAGAAACTTCTTTGTCTTTGCTCCAAAAAGCCACTGTGTCAACAGGTATCTTCCAGCGAGATAAGCCCTCGAGAGCCTCATTGGTAAAGCAGATGTCAGTTTGTTCCTGCAGAGAAACATGGTGGCCTACACGGATGCGTTTTTCTGCTGGGGCTCCGGGCCTATTCCTGATGCGTGAGTCAGAAGACCCACGAGGGGGGCACAGCGAGGGGGCTGTGGGGGGGGGCACCCACAGCGAGGCCTGTGGTCATGGCAGGGTCTCCACTTTACACATCTGTGTAAACACAGATGGTGACAGTTTCTGAAGCCCGAACTGGGGCTCTTGGTTTGATTGAGTGTGTTCTGATTTATAATTCATCTGTCAAATCACGTTTAGTTACATTTCTGGTTACTCACTGGCCTTTGAAACAAATGCAGAGGTGTGACTTCAGGATGGTCGTCCTCAGTCTGGGGAACGTGATAGCTGCATTACTGCTGAGTACGGGTGGTTCTATTTTCAGTGGGAACTGGGGGCAGATCACAACTTAAGCTGATGAGAGAGGAAACAATCATTTGTTTTATTCACGCCTCTCTTCGCTTGTTGCACAAATTATCTATTGAGCTGCTCCTATGTGCCAGGTGCTGGAAAGCACAGAGACACAGTGAACCTGAGCCCTTGTTTCCTCGCTGGAAGGGCCAGAGCAGTTTTCCACCTGACTTCTAAGGAAGGCTTCACTTTTAGGTTGGAAACGACCAGCTTCAAGAGGAAACACAAGCTGTGTGCAACCTGGGAGTTGCCATGCCCACATTGGTGGCCATGTTGGCTCCCTCGTTTGCTGCGCACCGGCCCCGCTGCTCCTCCCGGAGCACTCCGGGGGTCCTCGAGCTGGCTGGCAGCCTGGTCACGGCGCCATCTCTCTGTTTGTTGCAGGTTCCCCCGCCTGCACAGCGCGGTGATCAGGACCTTTGTTCTCGTGCAGCACTACGCGGCCGCCATGATGGCCGTGAGCGGCCTCTCGCAGATGAAGGACTACACGTCGGTGGAGACGCTGGAGATCACCCAGAACCTCATCAACTCCCCCAAACAGTGCCCCTGCGGCCACGGGCTCATGGTCCTGCTGCGGGTGCCCTGCTCGCCGCTGGCGGCCGTGGCCTACGAGCGGCTAGCCCACGTGCGTGCACGTCTGGCCCTGGAGGAGCACTTCGAGATCATCTTGGGCAACCCTAGCTCTGGCATCACTGTCGGGAAGCACTTTGTGAAGCAGCTCAAGGTGAGCGCTGGGCACAGGGACGGGAGGGGTGGCCGAGGCGGGGAGGGGTGACGGAGTGGTGAGACACCTCAGTGGGGTTGTCCGTCGTGCCCACTCCGTGCCTCGCCACCCCTCTGGCCGCTTCTCTTGTCCCGGCCCTGCCTGCAGTATCAGATTACTTATAAGTGTTGTCTCCCCTGCTCCAAATGCTTTGTCTCTGCCCACCCTTTTTTTTAACATTTTATTTGAGAGAGAGAAAGAGCGAGCAAGCGAGCATGGGTTGAGGGAGAAGCAGACTCCCTGCTGAACAGGGTGCCCGACACAGGACTCGATCCCAGGACCCTGAGATCACGACCTGAGCCAGAGGCTTAACCGACTGAACCACTCAGTTGCCCCCGTCTTACTCTTTCAGACTTCTGGGCTGCTGTGTGCCTTTCATTCTTCCTGGGAGTGCTTTCCTCCTTCCTGGTTTAGCCAACGCTTATGGCCTGTAGAACCTGGCTCCAGGGGTGGCTTGGTGCTCCCTGCCTGTCCTCTGGCCTTTTCCGCAGATGGTGGAAGGCAGGGACCACCCCACAGCTCTCAGCCCCCCCAAACCAGCACAGTGCCCAGCCCCCAGCTTCTCACTGAACCCACAGAGAGGTGAGGGAAAAGGCGGGTGAGTTCAAAGAATCCCGGGAGAAGAGTTGAGCAGGAGCTGTGAGGGCGAGGCATGGTTAAAAAAGCACAGTGAAAATGGTAGACATAATTGAGGATACACACTGTTCCCGAGGATCAGGCGGCGGATGTTCCCATGGACGGCTAACACGGGCCAGGCGGTGCGGCTGGGGATCTAGCCGGGAGGCCGACGGCATGCCCGTCTGTCGTGTGAACTGTCCTTTTCACAGAACGCTTCCGGTCAGGAGGAGGACACCATGGGGCTGTCCGAGCTGGGCTCGTCTGAAAGCAAGGAGTCTCACCGCCTTACTGCTTTCACTTTCCCACAGATGTGGCAGAAAATTGAGGACGCAGAGTGGAAGCCTCAGACGTACCTGGAGTTGGAGGGCTTGCCGTGCATCCTCATCTTCAGTGGGATGGACCCTCACGGGGAGTCTTTGCCGAGGTGAGCGGAGGGGGCTGCGGCCCTGGGGGTCTTTGAAGAACCAGCTGCCTGTGCCCACAGCTCTGGGGGGCGGTCAGGCCAGCCTTCCAGTGCCCGATGGCAGGTGGGGTCTTTACGTTCACGGTCCTCACAGAGTTGGGTTATTTATCATCACGGTTTTCCAGCCTGTGGCAGTGAAACGTGTCTGAGGTCTGGGCGGCATTTTCTGATTCCCAGACAGACCCTGTTTGGGCACAGAGGGGTGGGATGGCTCTTGCTGGGCCCCGTGGGTGGAGGTGTAGGCCGTCACATGGACAGGTAGGCCCTCAGGACAGACGGTCCCTCGGCCTCCAGTAAGGTGATGGCTTGAATGAGTGGCACCCAGTCTGCTCCTAGAGGTGTACCTAACACTCTGCAGAGAGGAGGCAGCCGTGCACGTCTTTCCTGGTGCAGTAAGAGCGGACACTTACTGAGTTCCTGCCATGTGCTGGCACCGTACTAGTCGTCTTCTGTGCTGTACTTCACTTTACTCTCACTACTCTAACCCCGGGGGCAGGTCATATTTCAGTGCAGTGAAGAAATGGGACTTAGGAGATTAATCTTAGGTGGTGAACCATGGACTCCAGGCTGCCCAACTCCGAAGCTGGGGTTCTTCCCCTGGGCCCCCCACACTTACACAAGGGCTACTGCACGTGGCGTCCTTGCAGGCCAGGTGGAGGGGGCTCTAAAACACTTGATCTTGGTCGTTCCTTTTCACCTGGATTATTTCTTCTATTCCTCAACCCCCTAAGGACTAAGTTCATGTCTTAAGCTATCCTAAGTTTGAGTGAGCATTTACTGAGTACCTTTTTCGTAGTAGGCACAATGCTAGACTTTGAACAGTTTTTACTCTCCGCAATGATGGCTTCAATCCTGTTTTTTGTTGTTGTTGTTTGCTTTTTTAAAAGATTTTTTTATTTGACAGTGAGAAACACAGCTAGAGAGGGAGCACAAGCAGGGGGAGAGAGAGAGGGAGAAGTAGGCTTCCTGCCGAGCAGGGAGCCCGATGTGGGGCTTGATCCCAGGTCTCCAGGATCATGACCTGAGCCGAAGGCAGTTGCTTAACCAACTGAGCCACCCAGGCACCCCTTCAGTCCTGTTTTATAGGTGAGCAGTGAAGGGTCGTCTGCCTGAGGCTGTAGAGCCTGCTTGGAACCCGCATCTGCCTCTCCCCAGACACTTTGCTGTTCCCATTATACAGCCTGAGCCCAGCATTGGCCTGACCTCTGGCCCACTCCTCTGCCTCTCTCATTGCTTGTCGCCGTCTGTCCTCCTGGAAACACTGTCATTTCTCATATGGTGGTAACTCGACTCTCACCCTATCCCTCGTATCTAGCACCATCCTGGCACGTTTTAAGTGCTGATAAATGTCCCCTGACTGCATACAGTCCTCAAACAGTACACTTGGATGACTATTAATTAATTCTCCTCTTTGAGATGAGAATCTGAGCCTGCCAGCTGAGCCCCCCAACTTGTGGAAGCGTCTGTCCCTAGGAATTAGCAGAGCTGGGGTTCAAGCCTGCTTTTCTTCTGGCCTGAAAACGCTCCTTTGATGACAGGCAGGTGCCCTAAGAGACTTTCTCCTCAACTGACTCAGTTGCCAAGGGCTCCTCATCCTGCGATCTGCATTTCTGTTGGCACACGTCCTAGGGCCCTAACGAGGCGGCAGGGGCCTGGTCCTGATCCCCACTCCTGCCAGCACCCGGAGTGGTGCTCGCTGTAGAAGACACTCAATAGATACCTTCTTTTCCCCTCCAGGTCTCTAAGGTACTGCGACCTGCGTCTGATAAACTCCTCGTGCTTGGTGAGAACAGCGCTGGAGCAGGAGCTGGGCCTGGCTGCTTACTTTGTGAGCAGTGAGGTTCCCTTGCAGAAGGGGGCCCAGCACGAGCCCTTAGAGAGCGACGCAGAAAAGCTGAGCAGCACAGACAATGAGGATGAGGAGCCAGTGACGGAAGGTGAGGGGTGGCGGGTCTGCCTCGCCTTCTCACCGTGAGGGCAGCCTGCACTTGTGTGGTTCTGGGGCCTGTCTCATGGCAGGAGCTCTGATGAGTGCTGTCTAGATATGTCTTTGCAGGAGATGGCATGTCCCTTGTTGCATTCAGATTTTGCTTCCTGGCCCCTGGTCCCCGCCCTCCCTCTCTAGTGGTATGAGAAAATGGAAATCCTGATGGTTCTTCCTGACTCCAGAATTCTTAAAGAATAGGAAGGGAAATGGCGATTTCTCAGGACTCCGTTTTCTGCTCCGTTTGGCTTGCTGGTGGCATTCCTGCCCAGTATAAGCTTTGCTCGTTTATTTCCTCTGTGAGTCAGCAGGATGGGTTGATTATAGGGATTGATGAGAAAAGGCCAGCTTCTTTCGGAGACATGAAAATCCAACAGTATATTTTAATAGAGCACATAATCTGAGCAAAGCGAGGCATCAGACTTGTCAACAGCGTGTCTAGAAAAAAGACAGAGTTGTTTATTCAAACATGAGAAGTGCTTGTGGGGCGTGATATGGAGTGGGAAGACCCAGTTTCTCTTCCCGCTGCATCTGCTGGCTGTGTGACGTGGGTTTACTGGCCTCTGATTACTCATCGGTAAGACAGGACAGACTCTGGTGGGGCTGCAGTGACCCTCCACAGACGTGATGGTGACCCTGACGTTAAGATGCCTAGATCTCCCTGTTGCCCGTGGGATGACTCCACATTCCTGCCAATTTACAGCCTGTCTCCCCAGTCTCACTGTTAATGCTTTGCACACTGTACCCCATGCTGTGGGTCATCCTCAGCCTTTGGGGTTTCCTGGCTGTGTTCTGCTCTTGTCACTCTGTGCCACACAGAGGTCCTGTGGCTTCGAGCTCCCACTCTTACGTGCTTCACCTAGAAACCCCTCCTAGCCCTTCAGGGCTCAGGTCAGGTCACTCTTTCTAGGAAGTCGCCTGCTTCTGTTTTCCTGAGCTGGGTGGGAACCTGGCTCCCGGCTCCCGGCTCCCAACATCTGGGTCTCTCTCTGTGCTCCTTACACTTGTAGCTGTGGTGCATGAGAGGGAGTCCCCAGAGCCAGGAGCACCTGCCTGGCCTGGGTCCCCCCTTCTGTCTCCTCGGGGTTCTTTCAGAGGTGGGCACCTGCAAGATAGTAGCTGGGTGGATGGATGGATGGACTCAGGGACACATGGATGGATAGGCTGACACAGGGATGCATGGATGCATGGATGGATGGATGGACAGACGCAGGGACACATGGATGCTTGGATGGATGGATGGATGGATGGACGGACAGACTCAGGGACACATGGATGGATGGATGGATGGATGGATGCAGGGGTGCAGGGGTGCATGGATGTATGGATGGATGGATGGACAGATACAGGGACGCATGGATGGATGGACAGACGCAGGGACGCATGGATGGATGGATTGATGCAGGGATGCATGGATGAATGGATGGATGGATGGATGGACAGATGCAGGGACACATGGATGGATGGATGGATGGACAGACGCAGGGACAGATGGACACTTGGATGGATGGACAGTTGCAGGGACCCATGGATGGATGGATGCATGGATGCATGGACGCATGGATGCATGGAAAGAGGCAGGGATGTATGGACGCATGGATGGATGGACAGACGCAGGGACACCTGGGTGGATGGATGGATGGATGGATGGATGCTAGGTGTGAACACACTCTGCAAACTCTGAAGTGCTGGGCTGAACATACAAGATGATGATTATGAGGCATTTCCAGCACATGTGTCTTGAAACAGGCTCCACCTCCGAGAAGAGGAGCCCCGTGAAGAGGGAGAGGTCCTGCTCCCACGATTCAGCGTCTTCGTCCCTCTCTAAAGCGTCCAGTAAGTCTCCAGGTGGGAAAGAGTACACATCTGAATGTTTCTTTTGAGATTTCAGAGAGTGAAAAGAGATCTTTAATGTCAGCTAGAACTGGGAAGAGAAGGGAATCATTGAAAAACTAGAGTTTCTTAGGGAGTAAATGCGTTTCTGGTTTCGGGTCTAGGGCGTGAGGAGTTTGGGCAGGACCTCAGAGTTCCTGGGAGAAGACCATGGACTCTGTCTCCCTCCGTGGCCTGTGCTGGGTGGTATTTCCTTGCTGCTCCACAGGCAGTTGTTGGTTTAGGGAATGAGTGTGCCCCGAGGGAGGAAGGGGGCTGGGGTGAGATGTTCTTGTCGAGTCTGAAGGCAGACTCGGATTTCCCTGGGGGAAAAGCAACAAAAGGCAGCAGGTGTCCACTGAGCCCTGGACCCAGACCGCAGGGAAATGTGGGTACAGTGCCCAGTCTCTGCCCAAAGGAGGCCTGGTGTCTGGGAGCAGTCAGGGCTGGCCCACACGAGACAGTATCCCGTCTACCTGTGTGGCCGTTACTGAGATCCCACATTGTATCTAAGTCCGGGTGGAAAGACAGGTGTGGTACAGACCTCTCAGGGAGTTCATGGTCCCTCGTCAGTGTGTGATTTTGCAACAGGGGCCGCCTTACTGTTTATGCGTGCAGTCACATGTATGAAGTGGGACGGTTATGTGGATGAAGAGGTAATTTTGCCTCAGGTGGGGGCAGATTTAGGGGCAGGGTTTCTGAGAGAGCTGGCCTGTGGGTCCCAGAGGAGAAGATACCCAGGAGGGAGGTGGCTCAGGCCCAGGGTGTGGTCACGTGGGCAGCAGCTCCATGCAGGCACCTGGCTGCAGTCAGGGCGGGGCTGTGGAGGTCAGAGTGCACCAGGGGGTGTGGTCTGCTGTCTTCTGCCCCCTCCTCCCCCAGCCCACTCCTGACAGTGAGCCTCCACATCAGCCAGCAGCTCTGCGGCAGAAGGGAGACCTAAGCCTCGGCTCTGGTCAGTCAGAAGGCCAAGTGCTGTAGGCCTGGTGTCCTCTGCCCCAAACATAGGGCGCCTGGAGCCCCAGAGTGGATGAATCTGTGCTATTCTGAATAGCCAGGAATGGTGCTGTGTTCTTCCCCAGTCCCGATGGGATCACTTTCTGGAAGGTTCTGGGGGCATACCAGTCCATGCAGTCTCTTCAGAGGGTCCTGAGATCCTTAGGAGTCTCTGATGAGGTGCTTCTCATGGCCTTGGCTGCCATACATTTCAGAGACAAGGGAACGGAGGCTCAGGGAGGGGAGATTTGGCCACAGCCTCATGCGTCAGGGTAAGGACCTAGGAGGCACTGAGTCTCATCTGTATGACCGACAGTTCCCCTGGATTCAAGTGGGGACAGACCAGCTGAGGTCTGGGGTTGATGGAGAGAAACATGGGTGTAGGTGTCCATCCTCAGGGTTCCAGCAGGCCGGCCGTCCAACCTAGGGAAGCAGATGAAGGCATCGGGGTTCCCTTGGTCAACTTTTGGAACCTGGTGCCTCTTTGATGTCCTTCAGGCCCATCTGTCCCCTTTGTCCCAGGCCAGGGCCCAGCCTTACAGCCTCCCCATATCTGCTCTTTGGGCTTGTCGTTGTTTCAGGTGCCGTGCCCGAGGGCAGGTATCTGAGCAGGAGCCGGTAGTTACTTAGCGGAGGGGGACTGGCCAGCGCTGCATTTCCTCCTTCCAGGAGCCTTGTGGTCCTGGGAGCCGCTGGATGAGCGCTAGATGGAGGCCTTGCAGCCCAGTGGGGGGCCTTGCTGGGGAGCTTGGATCCAGAGGGGAGGTTGCCTGAGCGGCATGGCGTGCGGGGCTCAGCCAGGCGCTGCAGGGGGTGGGAAGGTCTTTCTGCGGAGGGTGGTACAGGGCCATCCAGCTTCCCTGGGTCGCTCTTCTGTCCACACTGTCCCCTGGGGAAAGGACAGAGTGAAGGCAACAGCACAGCATGCTATCTGCAGGGCCTGAGGTCCTCACCAGGTGAGCCCTGGCGCGTTTAGCTGGGGCGATATGACGAGAGCAGGGTACTGCCCGGTGTGGGGCCACACGCACCCAGGCCTCAGTGGGGGTGCACGTGGGGGAGGGGCTGAAGGAAGTCCATATTGGGGGGGCTGCTGCCTCTCCTCTCCTGATCCTTCTAAAAGTTAGATAATTCTAGTGTTTGGTTAAAGTCTGCTGAGTCCTTCAAATCTCGCTGGCAGTTTGAACTTGAAGCCGCCACTGCGCTGGTGCAGAGGCGAGACACGAGCTCCCCAGGGGGACAGAAGGAAGTGGTGTTCCCTGTGGGTGTGCGTGGGGCTGGAGCCCCGAAGGCAGGGAGTTGTGGAGCAGTTCGGGTCAGGGGGCTCCAATGGAGCGGATTTCGAGGCCGTGTGCGGGGTGCTGGCGTGGGTGTGGGGTGGTGTCACTCTGTGCGACACCGGCTCTCTGTCTTTAGCAAGCCATGGCTCTGTCCTAAGACTGGAGAGTTTCTGTTGACCCAGAGGGGTATTTTGTTCATGAAGGTTCCCAGTGATTGTCAAGTACAGGTAGTTTGTGTCATAGGAACAGGAATGGCGGGTGGTTTGCCAAGGGTCCTTCCTGGGGTGTGGCTAATGGGTGCGTCCCTCCCCCAGGCTCAGCACTGTGCGGCGAGTCCTCAGCTCAGCCCGGGACACCCTCACAGGGGGAGCGGGCCAGATCGCCACAGCCCTGTGGCCCCTCGGAGGAGGGCAGGGCCCCCAGGGAGAGACACAGGCCCCAAGCGAGTCGGGGGCCTCCGTGTGTCATCAGCAAGCACAGCCCTGGGCCAGCCCCCCAGCCAGACCGTGGCCTGAGAGCCAGCCAGAAGAGCGTCCAGGTGTCGGTCACCCCGTCGTCCTCCCAACTCTCCTCCTCGGGCTCCTCCTCCTCGTCTGTGGCCCCTGCGGCCAGCGCGCTCGTCGTGCAGTCCTCCCAGTGCTCCATGACCAAGGCCTGCCGGCAGCCCCCTGTCGTCTTCCTGCCCAAGCTGGTGTATGACATGGTCACGGCCACCGACAGCAGCGGCCTGCCCAAGGCCGCCTCGCTCCTGCCCTCCCACTCGGTCATGTGGGCCAGCTCCTTCCGCCCTCTGCTCAGCAAGACAATGACGTCCACGGAGCAGTCCCTCTACTACCGGCAGTGGACGGTGCCCCGGCCCAGCCACATGGACTACGGCAACCGCACCGAGGGCCGGGTGGACGGCTTCCACCCGCGCAGGCTGCTGCTCAGCGGGCCCCCTCAGGTGGGTGCTGCCCCGCTGGGGCCTGGGCCACATGAGGGTTCTCGAGTTCATGCCGGCGGGGCAGGTTTGGGGCTGACAGCATCCCCTTAGTCACATCCTGCCCTTCCCATGGCAGACCCTGTGGCAGGCGAGGGGTCGAGGTCGGGACCTGCCTGCCTTCCAGGCTCCGGCCTCACGTTCCTGCCTGACGTCATGTTGGGGCAGAGACCTCTGGGGGTGCTTCTCCTTCGCACCCTGACTCTGCTCTTCCCATATTAGTTCATCTGGTCCCCACGGCCAGTCTGTGCCAGTTAGAAACAGCCCTCCCCCCCCCCCCCCGGGCTTCTGTGCTGGAGGGTTCTGGTGAAACATAACGGGGAGGCAGGAGGGCTGTCCCTGTCCCAGCCTCTCCCCTCACTGTGTTTTCCTAACAACCAAAGACCGCAGGAGTTGTCATAATGGCAGATGTCCGCCAAGCGCTGGGAGTGGGTGAAGATGACTGTGTCAGGTCCCGGAAGGGGCTCTGTCAGGACAGTGCAGAGGTGGGACGTGGGCTTCGCCTCGGACAACACACAACACACAACAAGATCCTCCTGGGCAGGATCTAGCCTCCTCCGTGCCTCGGTGTCCTCCCTAAGAGTGAGGAAAAGGCTGGCACCTGGGTCGGAGATGTGAGCATTAAACAAGAGAATAACCGTAGGGCACCTGGAGTTCAGCCTGAGCAGAGAGCGCACGGGGCGCTAGTTCCTGCCATCCTCACGGCCATCGGTGCCGTCCTGTCCCGGCTCACCGTGTGCTCCCTCCAGACCCAGCCTGTTAAGGTCCTTACGGTCTACTCCACGACACACAGATCCGCAAAAATATGCGTGAGAATGCTTATTTTAGAGTTGTTTACAATAGTAAAAAACCAAACTGGAAACAGCCCAAGTTCGTTGGTCAAGGTTGGCTGCAAACCTTGAGCACAAGCGTGTCATGCAGTTCAGCTGTGGGCAGTTGGAGGCAGCCCTCTACCTACGGACACTGAAATTCCTCTCAGATTTTAAATCGAAGAAATTGAAATTGAAATTGAAAAAATCAAGTTACAGAGTAATATGTATGCAGTGTAATATCAATTCGGAAAATAAGTATTGGTGTGTACATATACGTCTCTGTGTGTGAAAATACCAAAAAATCCCTGGTGGAATTACCACTGAAAAGGGAGTGGGATTTGTAAACATTCTTCATCATCAAGTCTGTATTTCTTGAATTTTTAAGTAGGTGAGCATATATTAACCTTTTATGAATTTGAAGAAGGGGACCCTGGTTTTTCCATACTGCTGTGTTATTGGATGGTATCTTTAAAAATTTCACCCATTTGATAGGTGAAAAATAGTATATTATAGTTTTATTAAGGTTGAATATATTTTTATATATTTATGGATCACTGCTGTGACTTTCACAGTGATTTTTCTAATGTGTTTCTCTTGTTTACTTTTCCTTTAGGAAAAATTTGACCTTTTCCTGTTGCTTTGCAGGAGCTCTTTGGAGGTTATAGATGTTAATCCTTTGTCTGTTACATGTATGGCAAATATTTTCTCTGAAGGTTCGCCCAGTTGTATTTCATATTTTCTAAAGTTATTTCTGTCCATCCACATTTGTTGAGCACAGACTATGAGCCAGGCATTGAGCTGAGAGCTTAGAAAGCACATTCCCAGAGTAACAGGGTGGGAAGCTAGCCCACAGGTGCCCTCTTAGCCACCTGCGACCAAAGTGAACTACAATTCCTAGGTCCTAGCCTGGTGTGGGGCTGAGGGAGCAGGGGTCTCTACGATACAAGAACAAAGAACAGGAAGAGAAGAAAACTCATTTTCTTTTCCTGGCCTTAGGAGGAGAGAAATGAGATGCCAGAAACTGTAAAGTCTTGCACAACCGATTTTGTTCTCATTAATAAGAGACCTATCGATTTACACAAATAGCAATCTAATTATGCAAGATTTTTTTTTTTTTTTTTTGAGAGAGGGTGCAAGTGCTTGGGAGGAGGGGCGGGAGGAGAGGGAGAGAGAGAATCTTAAGCAGGCGCCACACCCAGCAGAGAGCTGGATGCAGGGCTCGATCTCATGACCCTGTAATCATGACCTGAACCGAAATCACGAGTTGGATGCATCGCCGACTGAGCTACCCAGGCGCACCTACACAAGATTCTTTTGAGATATTGTTATGCTTTATATTGGCAGTTCATCTTTTGAGGCAACCTTTCTTCAATTTGTGTTTCAAGTCCTATTTCTTTTCTTTTTTTTTTAAGATTTTATTTATTTGAGAGCGAGCATGAGAGGAGGGAAGGTCAGAGGGAGAAGCAGACTCCCCGCAGAGCTGGGAGCCCGATGTGGGACTCGATCCTGGGACTCTGGGATTGTGACCTAAGTTGAAGGCAGTGGCTTAACCAACTGAGCCACCCAGGCGCCCATCAAATCCTATTTCTAACAGCTTAGAAAGTGTGGCCAGTTAAAAGTGGAAACGTGTTGCCATGATTTATAAGCAGGCAGGTCTGCTGCCCACGGGAGTCCCTCTGTGGCCTGCCATCCTTCTTAGGTCCCATTTCCCCTCAAATGGCTTTGCATTCTCCCCCCCCCCCAGCTCACGCTTTAACGAGGTGGGGTCTTTGAAAGAGAGGTGACACGAAGCATGCCCAGTGCCTGCATGTAGATGGGACATACCGAGCATTAGCTCCCATTTTAATGTCTTCACAGATTGGGAAGACAGGTGCCTACCTCCAGTTCCTCAGTATTTTGTCCAGAATGCTCATTCGGCTGACGGAAGTGGATGTTTATGATGAAGAAGAGATCAATATCAGTGAGTTTCACGTTGGTGACCCTTGGGCTTGGAATCCTCTTCACTCAGTTTCTCGGGTGACTTTGTGTCTTTTACCCTGTAGATGGGATTCTCAGATCAGGGATCCCTCTCATCCCAGGGGCCTTGAGGGGTGCTTTTATCTCTCCCTTGTTTGCCACCACTTGGCTCACTACCAGAAGAGCGCCTGGGAGACCTTTCTGGGGATAAAATTACTACACTGAAAATAACCACTGCTTACCGAGTGTCTTCCAAATGCCCAGCTCTGTGCTGGACCCTTTCCATAAACTGCCACAGGGAACTTTTTGCACACCCCAACAAGAATAATTGCTTATTTGCTGACAAGTAACACACTCAGGCGCCCAGTGGGGAGACGGCAGAGCTGGAGCCAAACCGGATTGGACGGCTGCCCCCTAGAAAGCAGGGCTGTCCGGGAAGGGTCCCACTCAGGCAGCTGAGCGCATAGGTCCATATCTTAGGGCAAAGTGGAGGTATATCGTTTCTCCTTGTTCAGGGAACAGAATTTGCCCTGATTAAGGTAAGACTCCCTTGGAACAGCTGATTTACCTTCCTCATTCATCCCTCCAGCGGCTCATCCATTTGGTCTGGTTGCTTTGGGAATTAAAGTTTGCGAGAGGAGTCCTGTCTGTGTCGCGGAAAAAGGGAAGCATTATGTTGCCCTGGCATCTAAACAGCACTTCTTTTTATTTATTTTTATTGTATACATTTAAAGTGTACAACTTGATGATTCGATAGACATGTGCATTGTGAAATCACCACTACGGTCAAATTATGGCTATGTTCCTAGTTGCCATGTTCATTGCAGTGTTAGTGTAGGCAAGCTACCTGAGCAGCCATCTATTGATGGATAAATGTTTATCGGCAGGTGGGTGGATAAGAGAAGTGTGGTAGATCCATGCCATAATGGGATATCACACAGCCTTAAAAGAGAAGAAAGTCCTACCATTTGCAAACACACTTCTTTAGATGTTCTTGCTGTGTTTGTTCTGACTTGGGAGAAAATTTGGAACCAGGGAGGCCCATCTACCCCTTAGTCTTTTTTTCAAAGGAAAGAGGACAGAGTCTCTTCATCCAAGCTCTGAGCTTTCAAACCTCCCCCCTCACAGTTTGGAACTGAAATTCAGATTAAAATCAGCAGAGCTGTTTTCTCTGTGTGCTCACTTTCTTGGATAACCCAGTGACGAAGACAGGATTTGAACCCAGTTAAACTTCAATGCCCATTTTTTTTTTTTTTTTCAGGAACGCTCTTATTATCTTGGTTTTCTCTTTGGGGAAGCATGGATAATTTCTCTTTAAGGGCTGTTGTGAAAATTAAGATGCATACGAAGCACTGAGCACCTGCTACATAGGCAGTAAACGTGCCTGTCCGCTTCCATTGTTTCTTCTCTTGTGGACATGCACTCTGCTCATGTAGACAGACCATGGATATAAAAATCAATATGCTACATACTTGGAGTTGGACTATCTAGATTTTTTTTTTTTTTACTTGTTTAGCCAACAAGTATTGAGTGAGCATCATAGATTACCCCAGTTATGATGCAACATGTAAGACAGTATTTGGGCCATGAGCACTGTTGACATTCAGAAGGGAGAGATCAGTGGTCTTGAACTCTTAGGCTTTCTAGAGGTCCAGTGAGGAGCACAGCACAGGTAGACTCAAAGGCACCTCTGGCTTCCTTAGAACAATCCTGAAAATGCGGTATGTTTCAGGAGCCTTCGAGATATAGCAGCTTCCCTAGTAACCCACAGACTCAGGGGCAGCTCTTCCGCAGGCATCGCCCTTAACACCCCTTTAAAAATTAGTCATTCTCACTTCCTAGTCTGTCACCTGTATGTGTTTCTACCAATCTTACAGATCTCCGAGAGGAGTCAGATTGGCATTACCTCCAACTCAGCGACCCCTGGCCAGACCTGGAGCTGTTCAGGAAGTTGCCTTTTGACTACGTTATTCACGACCCAAAGTATGAAGACGCCAGTCTGATTTGTTCCCACCTTCAGAGCGTAAAGAGTGAAGGTCAGCCTTTCTCTTGCTCCACCTTCCTCCAGAGTACGTAGGGAGAGCCTCTTACAAGGGCTGCACTGAACTGTGTTGGCGAAGGGCTCGGTTGTCTGGTGTGGGAAATAACCAGCGGGGCCTGGGAGAGAACTGAGGTCACTGCCTCAGTGGACAAGGAAGAGCTCTTCCCATGAAGGCAGGCTGGTGGCTCTGCACGTGCGGACAGTGATGGGCACACTCCTGGGGGTGCGTCATGGTCAGAACATCCTCAAAGTTCTGGTAAATACGAGAACGGATACGAGACATGGATGTTAATGTAGGAATTGGGGTTGTCCTATTGAAATGCACATCTCTCCCTCCCTAGCCTTGGTGTCTTGTTCTCCTCCTCCTCCTCCTTCAGGGACTACCACTTTCACAGTATTGGGACCCCACAGGGTCTCAGGGTCACTGTCAGCAAACATCAGATATCAGTGGGCTAGTGCGATTTTAAGCACAGACTAGGAGAGTTGGATGAGTGGAAAGAGAAGGAGGATACTCACCAGCCTCCGTGTCACACCAAGAATACTCTCTTTTATCTACCTGGAGCATTTACCAGTTTCTTACTCGGGTTTGGGGTTAAAATCTTCATCTTGCCAAGTCATTCGGCAAACCAGAGGCTGCTCATCTGCACTATGGTGCCTGCACATGAAGTTCGCATTCCATCTGCATTGTCCCGGAGCGAGTCCTTGAGTCTGTGTTTGTATTTGTAGGTCTGTTAGTAAGACCCCTTGTGCACAGTCTCCTTGGTTGCTCCTGCTGGGTCTCTGCGGTCTCCGGCCTGCAGAGTCGCCCCGGGGCCCCATAGATGCAGTCACATGAAATCCTAGGAGGGCGTCGCCACTCACTGCGATCCGAGCAGGCAGCGGAGGGCGTGCTCGCTCTGCCCGCTGCTGCTCGGTGACGCGGCCGTTTCCTGCAGACAGGGGGGTGCCCCGGAAGCCCGAGGAGCTCTATGTGCGGCGTCAGACGGCGCGGATGAGGCTGTCCAAGTACGCGGCGTACAACACGTACCACCACTGCGAGCAGTGCCGCCAGTACACGGGCTTCCACCCCCGCTACCAGGTAGGCGCGCGCCCGGCTCTGCTCTGCCGCCCGCTTCGCTTGCACCGACACCGCCCGTTCTCTCTTTCCTGAGGGTTTCAGTCGTCATTCCAGAGCAGGTCGTAGAAAGTTCTGGAAGCCTTTGCTTCCCTACAGTAATCTGCAGAATTATTGCTGATGCCACAGAAACGGTTCTCCCGGGATTACACATTTACCGGTATCTGTGCATGTATCCATTTTTTTTGTGTTTTAGCAGTTTCTGAAGTGCGTTCGGTGCAGCACTGAGTGCTGATGTCCCCATCGCGGAGATGAGTAAACTCTGTCCCCATAGTCAAGACTCCTAGTCTGGGGATGGAGAGATGCATGAGCACAGAGCTTCAAGATGATAAAAAGCTGGCAGGAAAGGCAGTGTGGATGAAGCGTAGAAATTATGTAGCCACGGAGAGCAGCTTGCACTTACTGAGCACCTGCTGCGGGCTGGCAACGTGCTGGGCACTTCTGATATGTCAGTACTTCCTCTGACCTTTCTATGTGATAGAAAACGATACTTGGGCACCTGGGTGGCTCAGTTGGTTAAGCACTGCCTTGGGCTCAGGTCATGACCCTGGAGTCCATGGGGCTGAGGTGTGCTCATGCCTTTGGCTGCTTCCAGAAGGTTCTGCAGCAGCATGAGCACAGGCTTGCCAGCTCTGTCCCTTTCGCAGCGGGGAACAGCAGACAGTGGCTTTTTAATTCTCCCAAGTCTTCCCGGCCTTCAGCTGCCGCTGAAGTAGCATCAAGACTGATTTTTTTTTTTAACCAGTTTTATTGGAGATAAAATTAGAGAATGCATATGAGCAGTTTTTTAAAGAATTAAAAATAGTCAGTAATTCTATTTATTCCAGATAAGCTGTCCTAACATTTCCTGCTTGGAAATGAAGTTTTTCTTTCAAAGCAGAGAAAATATAAGTGAAAACGTTCTCTTAATCTTGAAATTTAAAGAACGAGAGGAGACTTGTGAGTTTCTTAAGTCAGTGTCCGCAGAGAATTAACAGAACCGAGTTCCAGAGACCCTGGGCTCTGGCTGGACCATGCCGCTGTCTCTTGGGGCGCTCAGGTCTGGGGTCCTCGGTCACAGGGGGCTCAGAATCAGGCCATGTGACGAGGGCTGAGGGACACACGCAGGCTTCTTGCTGGCTTCTCCGGCCTCAGTTCCCCCTGCTGTCTCTCCCTTCCTGTCAAGCCTCCCACATCTTTTTTATGAAGTCTCTTTGTTTCCTCCCCAAGTCAAGATCTATTTCTGTCTCCTGCTCCCACGGGCTCTGTGATTCTGGTGCAGGCATGGCCGGAGTTTATAGCTGCTGTGTCCCGCCTGGCCCACCCTCCCCAGGCCCTGGGGATTCTCAGGGGTGCGGCACACATGCTAGCTGCCAGTGTGGGGAGAGGCAGTCCGCTGGAGGCGAGAGGGGAGGGAGGCTTGGGCGGAGCCCTGTGGCACAGGGATTGGTGGGGTCACACCAGGGGGCACTGCGGGCAGACAAGGGGTGAAGGGATGTGAGGCTAGGCCTGGGGATAAGAACAAGCTCAAGACTTCTGAGTGTCAGTTTCCACAAGCACACGGTGAGGATGGGGACGGTACCTGCATCATAGGATTGTTCGTTACAGCACCAAAGGGATGGAAGGGGACAAGTGTGCAAGTGTTATGTACTTAGTGACATGGTTTTATTAATATGTTATTATGCATAATGCCTATGATGGAGAAATACATTTATTAGAGT
This sequence comes from Spilogale gracilis, assembly GCA_004023965.1. NCBI lineage: Eukaryota > Metazoa > Chordata > Mammalia > Carnivora > Mephitidae > Spilogale > Spilogale gracilis. The sequence continues at coordinate 60,849 of PITA01005983.1, forward strand.
TAAAAAATGAGATCTATGATATGAATGCTTTCGTTGGTGACCTAGTACACCTCTGGGTCAAATCCCAAGTCCAGAAGGCATGGGTGTTGCTGGGTGGAGCGCGGTCAGAATTAAAGATGGGGAGGTCTCCGGCTGAGTGGGTGCGGGCTCGAGGGTGTCCGCCCAGGAACAAGACCCACACTTCGCACTGGAGTCAGCCTGTGGGTGGGGTGCTTGCGCCGTGGGCAGATGGCATGAGCTTTGTGTTATCATGCCCACGATGGGCCTGGGTTCTTCTGGGAAGTGACACCGCACTCTGATGACAAGCTCTGTCCTTTCCCCTCATACCTCAGCTCTATGAGTCCACCCTGCACGCCTTTGCCTTCTCTTACTCCATGCTAGGAGAGGAAATCCAGCTGCACTTCATCATCCCCAAGTCCAAGGAGCATCACTTTGTCTTCAGCCAACCCGGAGGCCAGCTGGAGAGCATGCGGCTGCCCCTCGTCACCGACAAGGTACCAGCTGTGAGGCGGGGGAGGGGCACATCCAGCGGCTGCGAGTGACGTTGTGCTGGGGACCTAGACGCCACCGCTGCCTGATGAGTCGGGGCAGGTGGGACAGGTGGGCACAGATACGGTGACTGAACTTGGAGGAGGCTGGGGGGTGCTGGGGCTTTAGGGTCATTGCGACTCCTCTTTGAACCTCACTCTGCCATTTTCGAGTTATGTTATTTGAACCTGTCCCTGAATACTGTTGAGCCTCCGATCCTTTACCCGTGAACCTGGGTGGTAGCAACTCTCGCAGGAGCTTCCTGTGAGCGTGATTTGGGATGACCGACGTAAGGCACCTTAATGATGCCTGGACGATGACAGGTGCTCCGTAGATGTTCGTCCCTTCCCCATCTTGTCTTTACTGCTGTTACAGAATATCTGAAACAGGCCGCGGCAGTAGAATTGTGTAGTGACCCCCCCGGGCCCGTTATCTAGACGCAGCGACTAGTATCCCACAGCCAGCCTTGTTCCGTCAGTCCTTCTCTTCTGCCTTCCTCTGTATCTCGGAAGTGCATCCCAGATGGTGCATCATAAAAGATATATTTTCTCTCTTTTCAAGAGGCTGTTCTTAACAACTCACTTCTCTGTGAGCAGCCTCCTTAGGGGCGCTGCTCCTAGGGGACGTCTGCTTTGGCCGATGAGCCTGACGCTCTCAGGGTCAGCTTGCTGCCCTCCCGCCAGCCCCAGCCAATGTCAGCCTGGTGGGGAGCACGGCTTTTCCTTCTCTGGATGCCAGAGCCAGGATGATAGAGTTTAACAGCCTTTCAGACCCGGCAGGCTTTCACTGAGCATTGAAAACATTTGTGAAGAATCAGTGGGGCCTGTACCGTGGGGTGTGTGCTACCCCGCGGGCCGGGGCGGGCCGTCGCCCTGGAGGAGGGTCTCCGTGTGGTCCCACGCACTTCTGCAGCCACCAGAACTTATGGGCACCGGCTACATCACAGCCTTGCAGCAGGCGCTCTGAGGACCTCAGAGGGAGTAGAAGACCCAGCTCAGCCAAAGTGGAAGAAAACATAGCTATTTATATAAAAGAGTCACACATGGAGTGTATAAGGAGCTGGGCTATGTGGATAAGGCACTGAGGCAGTTGAAGGCAACTGGAAGAGCATATACTCGGCACGCAGCCGAGGCTGATTTGGCAGGGTGATGCATCTGGGTCATTGAGAGGTGCTAGTCTGGGTTGCGTAGGAGAACTGTTTGCAAACACTGACTTCGCCTCTGATTCTCTGGGCTAGCAGCTCGGGCTCGGTGTCTGTGCTTGGCTACCAAGGGGCTGGGGGCTGGCCCAGCAAGGGTGGTCTCTGTGGGATGCCCGTCCCTGCTTTACTCCCTGTGGTCTCCCCCTCCAGCCACCTACGGGCTCATCATCCCTGAGGGGGTTCCAAGAGTGGGCAGGATGTGTCCGCCCCCTGGAGGCCAGGCTCGGAACTGGCATAGCCTCGTTGTCACTGTTTTACTGGTAAAAGCAAGGTCCCAAGGCTCAGCTGGATTCTGGGAGCGTGGAAACAGGCTCCCACTTGTGGTGGAAGGTGCTGCAGTCACATTCCAGGGGGAGGGGCGTGACTGTGACCATATTTACGGACACTTCCCCTTGTGATTCCTCTGTTTTCCAGAGTCACGAATATATAAAAAGTCCGACATTCACGCCCACCACTGGCCGTCACGAGCACGGACTGTTTAACCTGTACCACGCCATGGATGGTGCCAGCCATCTGCACGTGCTGGTCATCAAGGAGTACGAAATGGCTATTTATAAGAAGTACTGGCCCAACCACATCATGCTGGTACTCCCGAGTATCTTCAACAGCGCTGGAGTTGGTAGGCATCTTGCCCCGTGAACTTGCCCTACTTGGTAAAATTTCTGTGACTGGAGACTTAGGAGAATATTCTAGAAATGAACATGCTTAACGTTTTTCATCAAGCTTTTTGATTTTTAAAGCTGTTTTGATCTGCTGGAATATTCTTCTTCTTTGATGTTTGGTTACTGATTTAATTCACATTCTCCATGATGTGCAAGGATAAGCAGACCCGTGTATGGGCAGGTTGGTGATGGAGATGAGGACCGGGCCACCGGGAGCTGGCTGGTCCCGGGAGTGGGCCCTCATGAGATGCTGTAATTCTAACCCGGACTTCGGTCCTGTGTGGGTGTCTGTGGAGGAGGGACCAGAGAGTACGAGTGCTTTTGCCCATTTCAGGCGCCGCCCATTTCCTGATCAAGGAGCTGTCTTACCACAACCTGGAGCTGGAGCGGAACCGGCAGGAGGAGCTCGGGATCAAGCCACAGGACATCTGGCCTTTCATCGTGATCTCCGACGACTCCTGTGTGATGTGGAACGTGGTGGACGTCGACTGTGGTGGGGAGAGAAGCAGGTGAGACACCTCCCCCGACCCTGTTCCTTTTCAGCGGGGGATTCTCAGGCACCGTCTGAGGACTGCAGGATGCACCTCATCTCAGGAGGCTTGGTGTGTGGTGAACAGGGCCCTGCGTGGGGCAGGCTCCTGTTCCAAGCCCAGCTTTATTTTGCGTTTTTAATCTCGTTAAAATTATATTGATGTATAGGGCACCTGGGTGGTTCAGTGGGTTAAAGCCTCTGCCTTCAGCTTGGGTCATGATCTCAGGGTCCTGGGATCGAGGCCCGCATCAGGCTCTCTGCTTGGCAGGGAGCCTGCTTCCTCCTCTCTCTCTGCCTGCCTCTCTGCCTACTTGTGATCTCTCTCTCTGTCAAATAAATAAATAAAATCTTAAAAAAATATATTGATGTATAATCCATACAATATATAGTCAGTATAAAATATCTACAGCGGTGACTAGGGGGATCTGTCGGTTAAGCATCCAACTCTTGATTTTAGTTTAGGTCCTGATTCCAGGGTCATGAGATCGAGCCCTGTGATGGGCTCCCTGCTCAGCAGGGAGTCTGCTGCTCTCCCTCTCCCTCTGCTCCTCCCTCCCGTTCAGGCGTGTACACAGTCTCTCTCTCAAGTAAATAAGTAAGTCTTTAAAAAAAATAATAAAGTATCCAGAAAAAAAGAAAGTATGATACATATCCAGAAGTTTTCACACACTGAACACCCATGTAAGGAACTCCTATTTGAAGAAATGGAACATGATGAGTGTCCCCAAAATTCCCTCCTGTAATCTTCCAGACCCTGCCCCCTACCACCAGCCTAATTCCTAACACTCAGGTGTGTTTTCATTTGCTGTCTGACATTAGGGTAACAACTGAAATCTTTCTGGGTTCTAGTCTCCCCATCTTTCGAAGCAGCACTAAGACCTGTGCTGGTTTGTCGTGAGGGCCCCTTTGACTCTGAATGTCGCGCCTGGAGGTGGGCATTGGAGCAGCACGAGGTGGAAAGGGCTCGCTAGATACAGGTGCCCAACACTATTGGGAAAGTATTCCTTTTGTGGTTCTGCCTCATGCTTCTTTCAGTTTAGGGCTGCCCGATTATTTTTGGCTTGCTTTTTTTCTTTATTTAAAATTTTTTAAAAAGATTTTATTTATTTGAGAGAGAGAGAGAGCGTACATGTGTGCATGAGCAGGGGGAGGAGCAGAGGGAGAGGGAGAAGCAGGCTTCCCTACTGAGCAGGGACCCCGACATGGGGCTCGATCCCAGGACCCTGAGACCGTGACCTGAGTTGAAGGCAGAGGCTTAACCTACTGAGCCACCCAGGCGCCCTTTGTTTTTTTGGTTTTTTTTAAGAGACATTAGGCTTGTTTATGTTAGTGATATCCTTGTGAAACAATGACCAGTGATCACTGTTTTTCTAGAAAAACATGTTTCCTGAATGATAATGCTGCACGTGGCTTATGAGAGTAGTGATTCCACTTCGCTTCCAGTATTCTCCCAGATGCTTTTCCAAGGGCTAGAGCTTGGCCAAGAGCTGAGACTGGGGGAGAACTGAAGCAGCAGTTAATGTCCTGGGATGTTGGGGCCGGCCAGGGCCCTGGGGGTTTCTTGGTGGGGGAATAGCAAGCTCGGGTCCAGAAAAGTTGAACTGCGGGCTTGGGCCCAACTGCTCGCCCTGGAGTCCCTGCTGTCAGCCTCCTCCCTGGTCATCAGGTCGTCATCACAGACAGCAGATACTGGCGGCCGGGCTTCTTCCTTCCCGTCCCCTCTATGGAATTCACAGCGGGAAGCTTCACGCTTTCCCCACTGCTTTACCTTCAGGTCTGCAAACTGGAAATGCAAAGTATTTTAGCAAGGGATGGGGAGAAGGGCTTTGGAGACAGCACTGTGTGAATGCAAGCCCTGTTGAGTGAAACCGGGCAAGTGACTTGGAGCCTCTTTCTTCTCATTGGTGGAATGAATGGGGGTGACATGTCTGTGGCGTGAGATTGCCGTGAAGATGAATGACAGCAGGTGTGACATGCCCAGCATAGCGCCTGGCCCTCAGGGGTGGTCGTGGCAGATTCCGCCTGCACCCACCCTACCCGCCAGCACGTCCGTTCCCATTGGAAAGCAGCCCCCGGTCCAGAGGGGCTTGCTGCTCTTTGTGCCTCAGCCCAGGGACGTCAATCTAACTCTTTTGAGCAGGGAGTTTTCCTGGTCAGAGAGAAACGTGTCTTTGAAGCACATCATGCAGCACATCGAGGCGTCCCCGAACATCACGCACTACGCCCTGATTGGCATGCGGAAGTGGTCCAGCAAGACCGGGAGCAGCGAGGTGCGCGAGCCCTTCTCCCGCTGCCACGTGCACGACTTCATCATCCTGAACGTGGACCTGACCCAGAATGTGCAGTACAACCAGAATCGGTGAGTCCCGCCCGGCGGCAGGGCCCCCCTCTGCCCGCAGTGTTGGTCTGGACCTACTTTCAGTCCTCAGGTTTTTACAAAAGTCGTGCATCGTATAATGTCGTGGAGGGGAGATTTGCATGAGATCATGCAGCTTCCTTCCTCAGTCCACGTGACACTTTATTAGTGATTTACGTATGTGCTACGTGGTTTCCCTTGCTTTTTGGCCTCCTTGGAACACATTGATTTAAAATTAAAAAGTAACTTCCATGTGATCACAGAAATGCTTGCAACTCAAGAATAACCCACTTGCTAATGCTTACCAGGCCTTTCAGGGGACCAGGCAGTGGGCACACAGCCGAGACGGCCCTCCTAGGAGCGAAGATCTGGAAGCCAGGCCTCCTGGCCGGCAATCTGGGTTCTGCCACATATCGGCTTTGCATTTTAGGCACAGGCCTTCCATCTATGTTCCTCGTTTTCCCTGGCTGTAAAAAGTCTGCAGACCCCCTGCAGCTGGACCTGCCCTTCTTGTCTGTGTTGCCTTATTCACCTCGCCTCCACAGCGCCCCCTCCACATGGCTGGTGGGGGTGTGCCGGGGGCCACATCCAGCCCTATCGCTTCGTCCTCTGTTTCTGAGCAGGTTCATGTGTGACGATGTGGACTTCAACCTGCGCGTGCATAGTGCCGGCCTCCTGCTCTGCCGATTCAACCGCTTTAGCGTGATGAAGAAGCAGATTGCCGTGGGCGGGCACAGGTCCTTCCACATCACGTCCAAGGTGAGTGTGCCTACTGAGTTTGCTGCCAGGGCTGCCGTGGGGTGCACATAGGCTGGGAGGTGGCGGGAAGCCAGCTCGTGGGGCAAGCTTGATGGCTGTGTGGTGTAAGTAAAAGTTTCTAATTGAGAGCCTAGGGAAAGGAAACATGCCAGCGGGTTTCTCTCTGGAGCTCGGTTTCTCATCAGTCCCCGGTACATGTCCCGCCAGCGCTCTGGCTGCTGACCTAGCTGTGCGCACTTGCCTGCCCGTGCATGTGTGGTTGTGCTCTGTGCTCTCTGGTCTGACTTCCCTGCAGGACAGAGCTCCAGCCGGGGCGGGGGGGGGGGGACGGGGTGCCATGCTCATCCCCGGGCCCCTGGACTGTGCCTGACCAAATGAGTGAGTGGCCCCTACAGGCTGGCACAGTGGCCACGCGTGTGTGTGAGCCAGCCTGCTGGTGGGGAGAAACATGGTCCGATTATGGCCATGCTGACTGTAGAACTTGAGGTGGAAAGTCGCAGCGAACCCTCAGAGGTCTGTGTCCTCCGGGAAGCCATATGGGGCTGGCATGTCTCTCCGATCCCTGGGCCAGAGCCCCATTCTCTGCTTTTTCCTTCCATCTTTCTTGAATGTTGCCCTGAATATGGATGTCAGCCAGTCCCAATGCCACCTACCTCCTCCCAGCCTCCTTCCTTGTCTTCGCAAACTCCTTATGTGGTTGCTTTCTTACCCTGAGCGTGGCTAGGTCTAAATTGGGATTCCAGTCCCAAACCCCCACCCATCTGCCCCTTCTGATCAGCTGGGAGTGAAGCCTTCTTTGAAAGGGAAGGTCCATCCTCATTTCTCTTAAAAACTAGCAAGGCATTTAAATAAAAGGTCTCTACTTCCAGAAGAACTTGAGAATCATTAAGTCCTACCCATCCCCCACCATTGGGATTTCTTATTGAAATTGTGTTAGATATATAAATTTTTAAAAATTCTAATTATGTAAATTTAATTTTTTAAAATTCTGATCACATTGAATCTATTAAAAAGCCTAATGTGCTTTTTAAAAAAATATATTTTATGTATTTGAGAGAGATATATGAGTCAGTGGGAGGAGTAGAGGGAGAAGCCGACTCCCCGCTGAACAGGGAGCCTGGTGCTCTCTCCATGCCAGGACCCTGAGATCCTGACCTGAACCAAAGGCAGTGGCTTAATTGACTGAGCCATCCAGCACCCAGAGCCTGGTGTGCTTTTAAAACTGATTTTTTTTTTTTATATTCCTCAGTATCATTTTTTAGCTTAGGTATTTTATCTTCATTCCTATTTTGAGCATCCTCTTCTTTTCCATTGGGTTTAGTTGCTCGTTGATGTTATATAGGAGAGCTAGGAACATTTGATAATCTTTCATCTGAAGGAAGTAACGCATTTTCATTTACTCATTAAGTATTTACTGAGCACACAGTCCCTTCACTCAGGCGTGCATAGCCTTGCAGCGGGGCAGGTACTAAGTGGGTAGGAAAGTGTCCTGTGACAAGCACCATCGAGTGGCGTGGGCCGGGAACACCTGAGATATGAAGGTGGGGGGGGGTCGGTGTGAGTGTCCCTGAGAAACTGACATTAAAGCAGAGACTGGGGTGGGGGTGGGGGGAATGGGAAACAGCTTCATATCCAGCTTCAGAGACGGATCTGGGTGAAGGAGCTGAGCAGGTGGGAGCAAGGAGATGAGTGTGGAAGAAGTGTAACAGGCAGGGAGAGTGGCAGAGATTGGCTGAAGGACATGTAGGGCCTTAAGAGCCATGGGAACATTCTGGACTTTCTCTAGGAGTAATTAGAAACCACTGATGGCTGTCCAGTGGAGGATTGGATGAGTTATATTTAAGTCAACAGTCTCTCTGGCTACAGCCTGGGAAGCGTGCTGGCTCTGGGGTAGGAGATGGTGGGAGGGGATGGCCAGGGGTCAGCAGGAAGGGCAGTGGGACTAGGTGGGGGGTGGGTAAGATCTGAGGGCAGAGAGAGGCTGACCCTTCCCAGAGATTTGCATCCTTGGATTTGGAGTAGAGTCCCCAAGTTCCGTGGGTTCTCTTGATTTTTCTAGCCTGGATGGCTGGTTTTCTGATGGAGTGCTCAAGGTTGCACTCCTTCCCGATCTTCATTCATTAGTTTCACACGTCCCACTTGGGGAAAAGCCAGTTTTTCTTAAGAGAGAATTTTATGGTTGAAGGTTGGGTTGTTCCGGGTTGGGTGCTCTACTGCCAGCCCTAGCCTGCAACAGTGTTCCATGCCAGGGCCGCTCCTCGCACAAGCCCGGCTGGGAGTGGCTGACACCACGCGTCCCCGCGCAGGTGTGCGACAACCCCGTGGCCATCGTGCCGGCCCAGTACATCTGTGCCCCGGACAGCAAGCACACGTTCCTCGCGGCGCCCGCGCAGCTCCTGCTGGAGAAGTTTCTGCAGCATCACAGTCACCACTTCTTCCCACTCTCCCTGAAGAACCACAGGCACCCCGTGCTCTCGGTGGACTGCTACCTTAACCTGGGATCACAGGTGACTTTCAGAGGGGGTCCCCGCTGAGCCCGGGAGCCCGAGGAGCTCCTACAACAGATGCGCCGCCGTCCAGGACTCGGACTTTTAACTGCTACTCAGCTCCTTTGCCTCAGGTGTTTACCTCCCTGTATAGCTGAGAGAGTTTAAATGCTTTGCCCCCGATCTCGTAAGTCAGGAACGAAACCCAGCTCTGAGGCCAAATCACATCTCACACTCAGATGAATTAAGGAGTAGATAAGTTGGGGAAGATTTCCTGGAATTGATTTTTAGAATTTAGATTTGGAAATAACACTAAATATTGTCTCTGCCCCCACCCCCCAGACAGCCAACAGCCTTGAGCTTGACCACGCCATTAGTATTTGTTAGATGGAAAGCCCTAGCGTTTCAGGATTTCAGGGAAAATGATGATTTCTCTTGGATTTCTTCTTTTTCAGATTTCTGTGTGCTATGTGAGCTCCAGGCCCCACTCTCGAAATATCAGCTGCTCTGACTTCATGTTCAGCGGGCTCCTACTATATCTCTGTGATTCTTTTGTGGGAGCTAGCTTTTTGAAAAAGTTTCATTTTCTGAAAGGTAACTGCTTATATTTTTTACTCTAGACCTTGATTTGAATGCCTTTCCTTACCCAGTGCATTGGAGGAGGTGACTTCTTGTCCTCATCCTTGTTTGCCAGTAGGTAAACTGAGGCTTAGAGAGGAACTGTAACTGCCCCAATTATCCAGGATAGTACAAGAAGGCTGGGATGCAGTCCCAGGGTAGCTCTCGTTCCCTTGTACCCGTCTGGGTAGGGACGAGACACACCCCATCCCCTCTCTTTTAGGCAAAGAGATGGTTTCAACTTCTGTGTTCCTTTTCAGCCCAAATTCTTTTTTTTTTTTTTTTTTTAAAGATTTTATTTATTTGACAGAGAAAAACACAGCTAGAGAGGAACACAGTCAGGGGGAGTGGGAGACAAAGAAGCAGGCAGAATTCCCGCTGAGCAGGGAGCCTGATGTGGGGCTTGATCCTCGGACTCTGGGATCATGACCTGAGCCGGAGGCAGATGCTCAACAACTGAGCCACCCAGGCACCTCTTCAGCCCAAATTCCTAATATCAGCACCCAGTTCCTTCAGTTCCTTCCTCCTGGGACCTAAGCTCTTCCTCCTTGTTGTGGGGGTGCTGCCCCTTTCACTCTGACCTGCCTGTGGCGGTCGTCATGCTACAGTGGTTGAGACTGACAGACATTCATCCTGTAGGACATACAGAAATGGTTTCCAGCCAGCTGGGATTCCTCGGGAATCTTCAGTTAATGCTGGGTGTCCTCACTCCGACCTCCTGGAGCAGGTCTTTCCTGCGCACCCATACTCTCTAAGGCTTGGGGAGTAATAAGAGGTCTCTAACACAGTCTTTGCCTTGGGAAACATCTTGTGTAACGGTAGGACAGGACATGTGGGTCGGAGGGAGATGGACCAACAGGATGAATGAACAAAGCCGAGCGACAGATTGATGATGCGAGGAGTGGAAAGGAGGGAGAATTCCCAAGGCTGGGGGGGGTTCCCGCTGGGGGGCGGCCCGGCACAGGGCAGCTCACACGGGGCTGCAGCTGGGCACACTCGGTTTGCCATCAGACTCATGTGTCTGCCTCCGGTTCCCCTCTTCCTTCCCCCCACTCCTTTCTGGACCTTTCTCTGGCCTCACCTGCCAGACCTGCCCGCCAACAGTCGCACCTGCTAAGATTCTGCAACATTCCAAAAGTTGCAGGAGGCCACCGGGAAGTCTGGTCCTTCCCTCCCAAACAGCCGCCTGTTCCCTTCCTGTGCATAGAATGCAGGCGGTCGCTGGCGTTTGGGTAAACTCACCTGTCTCCTTCGACGCCTCTGCTGTCGCCCGTGCATGTAGGTGCCACGCTGTGCGTCGTCTGCCAGGACCGGAACTCCCTGCGGCAGACCGTGGGCCGCCTGGAGCTGGAGGACGAGTGGCGGTTCCGGCTGCGGGACGAGTTCCAGACCGCCAACGCCAAGGAAGACCGGCCACTCTTCTTCCTGACGGGGCGGCACATCTGAGGGCAGCAGCGGCAGGTTTTCTGCAAGACTGGAGCCTTCAGAACCTCGTGGGCCTGAGGCTAAAGGAAATCTGAGATCCCGGGGTGCGTGAAGGGGAGTGGCCCTGGGATCGGTGTGCCGCCCCTTGGAGCCGTGTGCTGGGACCCCGGCCCGCACGTGCACGGAGTCTTAGCGAGAGCCGCAAGGGAGCAGTCGGGGAGCAGGAGGGGGCGAACCCATGCCTCCTGAGTTCCGGGCCAGACCACTGGCCCTGGGCTCTGTTGAAGCCTGTTTCATGAAGAACGAACTGTTGCCTGCTGTCGTGTCATCCATGTGCTTCCGTGGACAAAGTTGACTTTTCTCTTAGTGCTAAAGGATCGCTCTTGGATTTTCTCGTAGAGGTGCCAGTATTTTGGGCAAAGGATAGGATTTTGGCTCTGTGGGTTTCCTTATCACCTACTACAAAGCAATATTCTAGAAGAACATTTTAAGTAAAAAAGCTGGAGACAGAAAGAAACTAAGGTCATTTCCCAAGAATTAGGTAATTGCCTTCAAGTTCGCTCTTCTAGAAGTCAGCCCAAAGCCATCAAGTCTAATAAAGTAGAGCACATGGTTTTACGTCAGAGCACATATGATTCTATTAAAATAAAATAGTGGAGGGTCAACACCCTACATCTTAGAAAGGGCAGAAGTGAAAACAAGTTTTCTTTAAAACAAGACAGGGTTTCAAAAAGGAAATTGCGGTGGCAGAGGTTGACCTGAAGAGACAGACTTTGCCTTACAAAGGAAAGAGGACCAGATCGCTTGCTTTGAAACAACAAACACAACCAAAGTGACAGAGAAAATAGTTGGTAAGAACTAAACTTTTGACTGTAATTTATTGAAGCGCAGTTTTCAGTTCCTTAAATAGCTTGTTTTTCCTTATGGTGCTCGGCCCCGATCAGAATGGAAGCGGGGACCGAGCAGAGAAGACAGCAGGAATGTTCCATGATGCTCACCGGTCCATTTGTCTGATGGAATGTGTATCAAGCCAGCGTGTTAGAGTGCCACCCGGAGGCTGGGCGTTGGACCATGTGCTTTTACAGTTCAGATCCTGCTTAGTCCTTCCAGCAGCCTGCCTGGGGACAATTATTCTCCATTTGGAAGACAAGAAGGTTTGGATGCAGAGAGTCTGTACCTCTCTAATATCACAGTGCAGGAGAGGCGCAGAGGGCTGGGCAAGGAGACTTCTGCATCCTGGACCAGAGTCTGTCTTGCCCCGGCACCATGGTGCTTTTGGAGTGTTTCCCTAACTCAAGGAAGAATTTAAAGATACTCAGAAATGAAGCATCAGAATGCATTCTGACACATCCACTTCAGTTACAAGCACTCTAACAGATAACAGTCCAAGAAGAAAATATTTTAAAAGATGATGCCAAAGAGTTAATCTTTTTTTTTTTTCCCTAAGAAAAGAGAGCCCACGAGTATAAAAGATTAGTTCAATGTTTATGAAACGATCACTTTGTATAGGCCATTATTCCAAACTTGGAATAAAAACTTACCTTCTTTAGTTATATTTGTCTTTTGTAAATAGCAGCTTCTGTGCTCTTCTTCCCATTTTATTAGTTAATTTAAACTTGAAAAGAAAAACCACAAAATATTCCTGTTTGTTTCAGCCTTATAAATAAAACACAGAGTGCACTTACGGTTTCTTTGGTGAATATTAATTGCATTATTTTGAGAGGAAATAGTGTGGTCAGTGATCTCCAGGGGTTCCCTGCCTAAAAATCTCAGAAAAGACAGTTTTGGAAAGGAAATGATAAAGCCATAAAAATAAACATATATTAACGTGTGGAGGAATCCCTGAAAGAGAAAAGCAGACAAAATTCAGTGTACCGAAGAACAGAAATGAAGCAAGGCAGAGCTCAGAGCACGCAGAGAAACCTGCTCAGGAAGATGGGCTCAGGGGTGCTGTGTCCTTCGGAGTGGCTAAGGAAGCTGGGAGGGGCATTTGTCAGGGTGATAATGGCGTGGGGCAGCTGGGCTACTCGGCTCCTTCCAGCTCTTCCGCAGCCCTTAGAGATGCCACCAACCCGGGCTCAGCAGTGGCCATTGCTAAGGCAGAGTGTGGAGCAGATTGTGGAGCCTCGAGGAAGAGGAGGGTATGGGGGTTCACAAGCTGTTGGCCCACCCCCTCTCCAGGGCATTGTCCTGTCCCCCACAGTCACATGGTGGCAGTTTATAGTAAACAAAATAAGCAAGCAGGAACTTCCTAGTATGGAAATCAACAAACAGCTGAGACTTCTAAAAAAACAAACATATAGTGAAGGGTGATAACCTCAATAAAGAGTCAATAAAGCAAACAATCCCAGAAAACAAGCGTGATTAAAATCAGAACATGGTGAGGAGGGTGTGTGGTATCTTGGACAAAAAGGATGGATTACAGATCTTGGAGATCAAAACTAAAACCTCATATGTTAAAAAAAAAAAACAAAACCAAACCTAATCTCTGGATGTCCAACATCTAAACAATAAAGAGAAAGCAGTACCAAAAAAATCCAGTGTATATGGTATAAGGGAAGAGCAGGCTGGGGAGGAGAGAAGAAGCTTGGTAAATAAAGTAGATGGCAGAAACATATTCAAACACATCCACTCATCACAATAAGCAAATGGATTAAATTTACCTAATAGCAGATTGAGGCTCTCAGCCTGGGTTAAGAAAGCTAACAGAATGGGCTTCAAAATTTTTGAAAATGAATGGATGAACAGGTGCTTTTCAAAGTTAAGTCCAGAGGGATGATAATAGTCACAAAGCTTTGTAGATATGCCAACAGTGCTGTGAAATCTAGAAAGCCAGAACCGGGAAAGGAAGAGGGTAATAATGGGATAGCTGCATGACCGTGATTGAAGGCTAGTACATCTCTCCAGAAGCACAGACATGAGAGTCAACTGACACGGTAACGTGTTTGATTTAAAGTCATTAACCTCCAAAGAGGAGAGAATTATTGTGGACCAGAAATTCCGGGGAACATTCTGGAACTAGACAGAGATGACAGTTGCATTGCATTGTAAGTGTGCTAAGTGACACTAATGGTAAATTTTAGGTGTATTTTGCCATAATAAAGTTAAAACTATTCCAGAGCATTGGAAGATGCAGAAATCCGTACTTCTGCAAGACTGGAAATAGCAATCACCCTCAAACCAGAGAAGAGTAATAAACACACAGACGGTGACTCTTTTTCCCCAAATACTTAGAGCAATTTGAGAACTCCTGCAGTAAAGAAGAGAAACTGGGCTGTATAAGCAACATCCACATGGACGTTGGGGTTCTCCTGGTAGATGTGGCAGCAGAGAGCACGGAACTTGTAGCTCAAGAGACTTGGTTTCATGCCTTAATTCCTTTGCCAGGCACATAGGCTGTGGTAGCTGTGAAAGGAGCAATAGTCAGTAGCAAACATTTTTGAATACATACTATGTGCCAGGCATTTAACTAGGTGACTGGTTGCTTATTATTTAATCAATTGAGCGATACTCTGAAGTAAATACCATTGGGATCATCTTACAGATGAAAAAGCTATGGCTCAGTGAGTTTGAATAACTTGTCTAAGATCACACAGCTATCAAGAGACAGATCAAATCTAGGTCCATGCCTACAGGTGGAAGCATAGTTCCACTAACATCACAGCTGCTTTCCATCTTGAGTAATTTACTTCCACCAAATGTCCCATCTTGAAAGGCACTATCGGCTCCAAAGGCTCCCTGCAGGATAAAAGTACAGACTTTCCATTGGGAGAGGTTTCTTTCAATTCTTTCATTGGGAGAGATGCGTTGGGTCGCCTGTGGGAGGTAGCCCTGGATGCCAGCGTATAGCAAAGATACTACATTATCTATCCTCCTGAGTCTGGGCAATCCCAGCATTAATGTTTAGAAACCCTTTTAATTACAAGATTTGCATTCAACTTTCCAGATCTGGCTTCAGAGTCTACAGACACCTCTTTAAGCAAAGGCTGTGAACCAAGGGCACGTCCAGTATCGACGGCTTTCATTTCTTTTTCAGTCTCCTTGTTTAGGCAGACTTCCCAGCACAGAAGGAATTAGCATTTTAATTAACAAAACAGTTGGAAAGCCAGTGCAGAGTTTTCAAGCCTTCCATGTCTAGAGAAGAAACAAGAATCCATGACTACATTTGTCATTCACTGACTATGCTGTCCCAGTTTCCCTTTGCCTTTCTTTCTTTAACTCTGACCGCTAATTTCTCTCTCTTGGGATCTCTGGCCACTCTAACTCTGGTTCTTGCTCTATAAAAGGATCTTTCCCAAGGGTGGCAGTCCACCCTGCTGAGAAGGGTGGGTTTGGGTTGAATCACATCCCCGAAAATATATCCAAGTCCTAACCCTGGATACTTAAGAATGTGATCTTATTTGGAAATAAGGTCGTTGCTCACGTAATTAGTTGAGATGAAGTCATACTAGAATACAGTGGGCCCCTAATGCAGCATGGCCGGTGTCTTAAGAAGAGAGTGGGTAGCGGAGGAAGGCTGCTGTGTGACCATCAAGGCAGAGATCACAATGGTGAACCTACAAGTCAAGGATTGCTGAGAACCACCAGAAGCTGGAAGAGACAAAGTAGGATCCTTTCCTTGAGCCTTTAGGGAGCATGGCCCTGCTGACAACTTGATTTCGAACTTGTAGCTTCCAGAACTTGTGTGAGAGTAGATTTCTGTTGTTTCCAGCCACATACTTCACGGTGCTTTGTCATGGCAGCCCTAGGAAACTCATGTAGGCAGGCAATGCATCCTTCATCTTTCAGGGTTTGGCGGAAGCTTCCTAAAATTCTGGCACTGATGAAGCCATGGCTGTCAGACTCAGGCAGATGAAAGGAACCCTTCGGGGGTCTCTTTAACCTAGCCAAGTAAGCCAGTAGTCCATCCAGCCACACAAACAGAGCTTAAGAGGTTGACAGAATTAGATTTGCATTTGGTAGCCAAGATCTTCCTTTATATTAAGGACAGCCGCTACTAACCGAGCTCTTTTTGGTGCTTTTTTCATATTTATGATGCCACTGCATTCTTAAAACTCAGGGGATAATTGTTACAACGTCTGTTTCACAGATGTGACATGAGACCCAAGCAGGTGAATGAACTTAAGTCACACAGCTAATAAGTGACAGAGGGAGGATCCGTCCCATGCTCCGGGCTCTGTAGCTACTGTCGGTGCTGCCTATGGGATGATCGGGGGAACTTAATTTTTATTTGAAATCTGTTATTTAGATATCATACAAACAATATTATACCAACAAATTAGAAGAAAACAAGTCAGGTTTCCCCGCCCTTCTCCAGACGTCTGTCTGCTGCATGTCAGGCATCACCAGGCTCAGGTCGTGACATGAAGAGCAGAGCCACCCCTGTCCTTGGGTCACTCGTGCCTCCTTAGTAAACCCACCATTTTCACTAAGGGCTTCATTCTCCACCTTTTTTCTGCATCTGAATGATTTCTACATAATATCATCATGTAATTTTGTATTGTGTTCTTTTTGAATAGTACAACCACAATGTTTATGTAGCTGAATAGGATTTATACTTCTTATTTAATGGTGACTTGATAAATAGGATTGGGTGGACAGAGTGGGTGATTGTGATTCTCTCAGGTCCTTCACGTTGGGCCTTTCTTATCTGTTGCTCTTTGGCCGAGGGACTCTTGGGAAGTGGCAGCAGATACTGGTGGGCCTCGTTCGCTCCTAAGCCTGGGCTTTGGTCCCTGAGTTACTAGGTAGTGGGAGAAGAACCTTCCTTAACTTCTCTTTGCTTTTGTTTTCCCACGTAGAAGATGGCAGTGGTCATGAGCGTATTCCCTTGTAGTTTGACACCCTGCTGTTTCTGGGTTGGTCACACATCTGTCCCCCTGCCCTCCCCAGATAGCCCCAGAAGCCTGGCATCAGGCAGTCACGCTGGCCAGAGGCCAGGGGAGGGAAGTGGGTGCCCCTGGGCCTCCCACAGCGCACAGAGTCCTACTGGGTGAGACTGGAGGAGGTTACTACAGGTCACGTGGGTTGACAAGGCAGTAAGCTTCTGGAGCACCGTCCTTTGTCACGGGTGGAAATTCTTAGGACATCTGAACCCACAACTGATGAGCGTGAAGCTACAGGAGAACGTGGTGGACTTCCAGGAGAGCGAAAAACGGCAATAATAACACTAACAACAATGACAAGCATATGCCAGCCAATGTTTATTATTTATTATGCACTAGGCACTGTGCGAAGCACTTAAATCTTCAAACAACCCTAAGAGCTGGGTACTATTCATCTCCATCACACAGATGGGAAGACTGAGGCTCAGCGTGTAAGCGACTCGCCTGCAGACGCACAGCTGGTAAGTGGCGGGGCCGGGGTCCAGGTGAGTGCATCTGACTACAGAGCTTGAGTTACTTGTGATAACATCGCTTGCCTGAATGCTAGGTGACCGAGCCATCAGTCACTGTTGGCTATGCTCATTCTTCTGTTCATCTGGGTCCGTGTGTCTGGGGGATCCCCGGAACCCGAAGCTGGGTCCAGTCAGGGGGCTCCGGGGCCCCCAGAGGTCATGGCCCCATGTGGTGGTGCTTTCGACACAGGGAGCCCAGGGCTTTCAGGAAGAGTTTTCTGAAGGAGGAGGACACGACGTTGTACAGGACAGGGGTCACCGCCGAACTGACGTAGAAAAGCGTGTTTGTCACCAGGTAGAAGTAGTGATAGAAATTGTAAAGGGTCCTAGAAGAGAAACCCAAGAGGGTGTGTTAGAGGACCCATACCTCCTCACAGCGTCCGCCCCTTTCTTCTGGAGGAAGCATCTCTCTTCCAAAGGGCCAAGTGAGGAAGGCCTGTTTTCTGCTCCCAGGAAGCATGCGCGAATTCGGTAAATGTTCCATCAACACCAGCTGCCCTCGGCAGGTGCGCTCCAGCTGCCCTCTGAGTCCCTGTTCCCTGTCCCCTGCATGGTGAAAGGTGCACCTGCTGATTGACAGGGGCCATTGCCCAGCCCTTTGAGATGCTGGGAGCCTCATGCTGCTGGGTGTGGTCCAGGAGATGTGGCTTCCCTAAGAAGCAAACGTCTTTCTGAGAAGCCATGCTCCTCGCCACCAGGATTCTCAGCTGTGAGGACTTTGCGCATGCATTTGTACATAAGGGGTGCTAATAGCTCTTGAGGATGAGGCAGCGTTGACACAGCCATTTCTTTGGAGACTACATGGATCTCCCTTCTCTTGGATGTTTGCCTTTCAGTTAGGATCAGGGGCATAGTGATTTCCCAAAGGAAGATAGTAGATTCTCTCCTCTTTCCCAATTGTGTCCCAAAAGGCATACATGGTCTGGTCTCTGTCTAAGGGGCCCTTGTTAGCTCGTGGACTCAGTGAGGCTCAGGCTTCCTCCCCTCTCCTTGCAAGAGCAAAGCCCTCCCCCTGTGCCCTGTACCCATGGGCGCTCCGTCCTGTGGTCAGGATGTCCATAGCCTTGATCACCACCAAGACTTCTCACTCACATGACCGTATCAGTTCAGTGAAGTTGCTAAAAGACTCCCTGTTCCCCACCCCCAGTTCAGAGAGTTTGAGGGCACAGACTGGGCAGGACCAGCTAGAACGGAGGCCAGAGTTCCCAAAGACCCAGCAACTGGGAATCCCTGTGGAGAGCATAGGAAGTCCCGGGCCCGGCCCCGTGGCCCTTCCCTTCACGCTTGGGCCCCTCTGCGGCACCTACCCAGTCCACGCGCCATCAGAAACATAGCAGTACATGAGCCTGCGCACATGGTACGGCATCCAGCAGACGACATACACAGCCACGATGGCTCCTGCAGAACAGGTCGGGAGGGACAGGGCGACAGAGGGTGAACGTTCCCAGTTAGGCCTTCTCCAGGGAGGACGATACCACGATGACCACAGCATGTCAATGGGACTTGTTTCCGGAATCCAGGGGTTGGGAGGGAATGTTGAGGCTATCTGACACATCTTATTTCGATCTGTAGCCAAACCTGATGTTACCCAGATGTCTGGGTGAATACCCACTTTAACCCCCACCCGTACACTGACATGCTTCTAGAAACTTCTACAACCTCTATAACCTCCTCCTGACCACTGGAATATACTCTCAAATCAGGGTTAGATGTTCCCACTTGATTGTCTAACTGCAGAGACAAATAGTTCACCATCCATCTAGCACTCAAGCCATAAGCCAGATAGTCTGTCAATAATTCCATTACCCTCAGACCCAATCTATCAAAAAGCTCTTTCTAGCATCTCTTACTTCCTCCCTCCTCACCTCTACTGCCCCATCCTAGGGGCTCGTATCTCCCTTCCACTAGACTGTGACAGTGGTCTCCCAATTGACCCCATCGTCCCTAATCTTCTACCCCTTCCATCCCCTCCCCTACACCTGCCCTGACTGGTAAATCCATTCTGTGGCCTGTGGACCAGGGCATTGATATCACCTGGGAGCTTGGTAGAAATGCAGAGTCTCAGGCCCACCCAGAGCTACTGAATCAGAATCTCTGGATTGGGGCTCAGCATCCTGTGTTTTACAACTCTGCACACTGTCCTCCTGCACCCAGAAGCTGGAGAGGCAAAGCCTACACTCCAGAGACGGCAGAGTAGAGCCTCTCTCCAAAGCAAATCTCCCTGCGTTCCTGGGCATTGACTCTTTAAGCTGCCCGTTGTCTATAGAAGAACAGGCATGGCATAGGCTGCCTCTCTTCTTGTCACGTCAGGTGACACTTGACTTTTGCACTTGGCTTTTGTCCCTCCCTGTGGACAACACTGGGGGCCTTAATGGGAGCAGACCCTCATCTCATTCAGTCTTCCCAGACCTTAGCCAGCACCTGCATTACGGCAGGTGTTTGGAGAGACCTGTTTCCTTAATGTTTCCCCTACGAGGGCACGCTGACTTAGAGACTCAAAAAAAAAAAAAAAAAAAAAACCAAAAAAAACAACCAACCAACAATCAGTTGTTTCAAGGAATGCAAGGAGTTGGTGGGGAACTAGACTGGGGACCCAGCTGGTCTGAGTCTTCCAATACTGGGCTGTCCCTGATTATCCTTGCTTCTTATATCCATCCATAGACTCGACTCCCTGAAAAGCCACCGGAATCTGCTTGTCTTTATGCATTACTCCCAGGAGCAGATGAGGGTTTCAAGTTCAGAATTCCCATTCCAGCCTTTAATCATACAGCCAAACCTTATGGAAGCCTGTTGGTGATCATACAGTTCCCCTGGGACATAGAGAAAAAGTGAGGCCTAGAGAGAGGTAGTAACGTGCTCAAGGTCACTTGGCCAGGGCTTAGGGGAAGCATCCCCGGAGCCCCAGCTCCTCCACTCAGGGCAGTGTTACTGAATACTTAACTGAGAACCTGGACGCTGTGCTGGAGTCGGCGGAGCCGGCTGGAGTCCTTGTGTCTCACCAGGCTGGCCTGGCCCCCCAGGGGGAGCGTCCTCCTCGCCTCACTCGTTAGCTCCATGTTGCTGGGGGTGGGGCTGCCTGGGGCAGAAGTGGATGGCACCTGGGAGCAGAGGGCCACCAGGTGGCTCACAGTGACCCCGTTCAGGAAGGCAGTTAATGCCAAGGGGAGCACGAAGGATACCAGCACATTCACCTGTAAAGGTAATTCCATGGCTTATGGAGGTGGCACCCGGGCTCTGCGAGGCTCTGGTCATCAGGCTGTGCCCAGGCCCCAGGAATCTGCAGCAGCAGGAGTGGGGTGGGGGGGCCACAGCAAGGGCTACAAGATAAAGTTGAGAAGCTTCTCAGAAAGATGGGAAAGAGCCATAAAAATAGGAGAGACAAGAAGAGCATA
The DNA here is from genome assembly GCA_004023965.1 of Spilogale gracilis. Lineage (NCBI taxonomy): Eukaryota > Metazoa > Chordata > Mammalia > Carnivora > Mephitidae > Spilogale > Spilogale gracilis. Next base: position 81,205 of record PITA01005983.1, read on the forward strand.
TGGGATTAGTTGAGGACACTCATTGTCTAAATAACAGTGGGTTCTAGAAAGCAAATAGAGAAAACAGAGGGGAGGAAATCATTTTTTAAAATAAACCACATTGAAGAAAACTTTTTTAGAGTGAGGAACATAAGCTTCCAGATCAAAGGCTGCCTGAGGGCCCAGAACCATGGATGAAATTAAGCCCACATCAAGGCACATTCTTAGGACCTTTAGCACACTGTGAGTAAAGAAGATCTCAAAAATTTCCAAAGGGATAAGACAGGGCACATACAAAGGATGGAAACCAGAATGACATTGGACTTCTTTAAGGCAGCAGTGGAAACAAGAAAACAGTGAAGTGATGCTTTACAACTTGTGAGGAATTCCGCACCTGGCCATCTTATGTTCCATAATCTGAAACATTTTCAGACATGCAAAATTACACTCCCCTCTCCTTCTGTGGATCTTTTCTCAGGTCACCGGAAATTATGAGAGCATATGTTCCATCAAGATAAGGTTGTAAACCAATAAAAAGAGAGACCCAGGATCCAAAAACAGGGTTCATGGCAGAAGAGCAGAGTGATGGGAGATACCGCTGCACATTCAGTTAGACTGGAGCCAGAGAGGGGGCTCCAGGGGCGACTGGAGGATGTGCCCAAATGCGTCTGGACATACTGAAATAGTGCTTATAGTTCTAGTAAAGGAGTAAAACATGCATGAGAAATAGATCACAGGAAACTAAGCCAATTGAAAAAAAGACCATTGTTGATGGCAAGGAAGCAAAGGTGATGTAGGAAAGGAACTACATATAATGAAAATATGGGACATGGTTCATCTGTGAAGAACATTTAGCACAATTGCAGTGCATAACATGAACCTTATTACATCCTGCTGTAATTGCCGGGAGGAGGGGTGAGAAGTGTGCGTGGAGGCAGGACGAGGAGGGGAGGGTTGCTGTGCGAGAGCAGGATGCTGTTCCCAGTTAGAAGACACTGCATAAAATGTCAAAACTGCAAAATTAAGCAGGCATGTTCTCTAGAAATGTGTAGGCAAATAGCAGCAAGAGCTAAGGGTGGACAGTAGCTGCCCCTCAACAACAGAATATAAATCAAAGTGTGAAGGGACAGTAAGGCAACAGCTATTCTCGTTAACAAGCCTTGTAATTATCGGTTGATATTTTTTTTGACTTATGAAAAACAAGATTATTATATAATACCTTGTTTTTTTTACATGTTTAATCTTTAAAATTCAAGGTATATGGGGTACCTCAGTGGCTCAGTCGAACATCTGACTCTTGGTTTCAACTCAGGTCATGATCTTGGGGTCATGGGATCGGGTCCCGTGTCAGGCTCTGCACTGAGAACAGAGTCTGCCTGAGATTCTTTCCCTCTGCTCTTCCCCCATGCTCATGCTTGCTCTCTCTCTCTCAAAGAAAGAAAGAAAGAAAGAAAACCTTAATAAAATCAAAGTGTATGTGTTATAGGGTTTTTCCTTATTGGTTCTGTGTGAATATTTTGTTTTAAACTGAACATTTTCAGATTTTATTTTTTATTTTTTTAATGATCTATTTATTTATTTTGAAGGGGGAATGGGAAGAAGGAGAGGGAGAGAGAATCCTCAAGCAGAGTTTTGTGCTGTGGATTGGGTCTCACACGAGGCTTGATCCCAGGACCCCAGGATCACGACCCGAGCCAAAATCGAGAGTCTGACCCTTAATCAACCAAGTCACCCAGGTACCCCTAAACTGACTAGTTTATTCTTTTACTTCTTTTCTGTTCTTTTAAGAAAGATTTCAGTTATTTATTTGAGGGAGAGAGAAGGAAGAGGGGGAGGGGGAGGGAGAAGCAGGCTCTCTGTTGAGCGGGGAGCCCAATGTGGGACTCAATCCCAGGACTCTCGGATCATGTCCTGAGCCAAAAGCAGATGCTTATACATTTTAATAACACTTTAAAATCAGTACAAAATATCTAGGTTGGTTGCTGTACCTTTTTAAGGAGTTATTATTGATGCTTTTTTCTTAATGCATGCTCACTGATCAGCAGCACCACGAGAAAAATAAAACTAAGTGGCAGTCATTTTAGTTTGTTGCAGAACCGAGCAGGGGTTTTGTCGGCAACAACATACTTATTGTCAAATTAATTGTAACTTTAATACCAGTCAAGACAGAAATCAAAGGTAAAAATATATTCATCAGTTAGTAATTAATCTTTGGGAACTTTGAAATACTACTATATAGTGGTTTGCACTTTCAGAAACTATGAGCAACTTTTTGTGCTCAAAAAAAACCACATAAATAAGGACAGTGAGCAATAAGGCACTAAAAAAGAAGGTTCACCGAAATAATCCTAATTTGAGTTTGCTTATCTTGTGTTAACATAGACTGTATGTCTCAAGTTAAACATTTTTTTAATATACCATTTGTTTTTTTTAAAAAAAGATTTTTTATTTGTTTGACAGAGAGAAACACAAGCAGGGGGAGTGAGAGAGGGAGAAGCAGGCTTCCCGCCGAGCAGGAAGCCCGATGTGGGACTTGATCCCGGCTCTCCGGGATCATGACCTGAGCTGGAGGCAGTCGCTTAACCAACTGAGCCACCCAGGCGCCCCTATACCATTTGTTGAATAATACTGTTACTGTGAGAGAATTCACTACTCATGTCAAAAACTTGCCCCTGGCACATTTCACAATTTCTGTTGCGTTGGTCAGTTCGCAGCACTTACAGAGCTATGCAAGCAGTGTATTCGCAGCACAGACCTTGCTTGGCACTCTCCCCACCTTAGGCCCAGCTCCAAAATAGATGCACCTGGAAGCTGCCACCCTAGTCTGTGAAGACTGGTGGACATTGGCTACTAAGCCTTTTGAACATGTGGTTGCTGGTTCATTGTCACGGCCACACCAGGGTGCAGAATGGAGCTACCTAGTCAGACCTAAGGCAGGAGCTGCGGTGCTTTTACTATCCACCTCGATCATTCTGCTGCAGTCCAGAGCCTACACAGAGGCTGCGGGGAGATCTCTGGGTGTTCTCAATATGTGGTTCTGTGGCTGTGACGTGCCTGTCCCGGCATGGGGGAAGGCAACGTGTGGACTGGACCCATGAGCTCTCCCGTCATGACTAGTCAACCTAATATGGTAGGAGGAGCAGCTCCCACTATTTTCAATGGGTCCCCTCCTTCTGACTGCTATCTGGAGTCCCTGCATGATGAGTTTCATTAGTCTCATTACTATTCTGCTTGTGGGTGTGTGTTTGCTTTTGTTTTTGTCTTTATCGTCAGGTCCAGATTTGGGTAAGGAAGTTGACAACCCACAAACATGTCTGATATACGAAGTGAATTTTTAAAAATTAGGGATCCTATCTTGTCACTTCTGGGTAATTCCCCATAGTGACCATAGTAAGCAACTTCTGAAGGCAAGTGGAAGCTTTTCTAATCAGATTTAACTTATATTTTTCCAAATTCTTGGTAAGACTACAATTAATACATGTATTTCTTCCAAAATCCTTCATTAATGTCTACTGTTCAGGCCTCTCTTTGATAGCTCCACAAAATCCCATTAAACTGGATATTCTGCAGTAGGGCTGAATGAAGATGGTTAGTTTTGATGATAAAAAAAAGTAGAAGGCTGGAGTGGGTTATGAAATCTATATTTTTACAGCCCCCTCCCTTGGTCACCCCGTTAACACTGGGAAGAACACAGACTTTCAGAATTAGGTTTGAATTCAAATCTGAGCGTCTCTTAATGCCTCTTCTTTGCCAAGCCTCTCTCCAGGTTTTCTGTAAAACGGGGCAGTAAGACTCAAATTTCCGGGGTGGGGACGGTCGCGAGTCTTAGAAGTGAAAACACGGGTCCTTTAGCCTCCCTCCCCCTTACCTGAATGAACACCTGGAGCGTGATGCGGCTCACCAGCACGGTGCACACGCGCGAGGCGGGCTCTGGCTCCCCGCCAGCCGTCTCCAGCTCGTACTTCTGGCCCATGATGATTGCCATGGGCAGGGCGAGGCCGAGCGAGGCGGCCCAGACGAGCGACAGCAGGCGGCGAGTCCGGCGCGGCGACAGCAGGCGGCGGGCGCGCAGAGGCTGGCACACGGCCAGGCAGCGCTCGGCGCTCAGGGCGGCTACGCTGAGCACCGTGGTGTAGGCGCACAGCTCGCGCACGAAGTAGTAAGCGCGGCAGCCCAGGTCGCCGAACACCCAGGGGTAGTGGAACCACACGAAGTTGTAGAGCTCCATGGGCACGCTGACCAGCAGCAGCAGCAGCCCGGAGAGCGCCAGGCTGAGCACGTGGTAGCGCAGACGCCCGGGCGGCCCGGCGCGCCCCTTCAGCACCACGTGCACGGACAGCGCATTGCCCGCCGTGCCCAGCGCGAAGATGAGCGAGTAGAGAGCGGTGAACAGCACCTTGGCCCAGGGTTGCGTGTCTACACCCAGCCGGGCGTCCAGGCTCAGCGCGGAGTCCGCGCTGGGCCCCGGGAGCCGCGGGCTGCTGCTCTCCATCCCGCTCCCGCGGCCGGCGCTCCCTCCCTCTCACTGCCCGCAGACTGGGCGAACTGCCCAGAGAGGAGAGCGAGCGCCTCCTCCTCTCCGGGAACCTCCAGAATGGGAGGACCCGCCCTCCCCCCAGGGTGCCCCTGAGCAAAGCTCCTGCGGGAGGGCGGGCGGCGCAGCGAGTGTAAGCCCCTCCACTGCGTTTACAGTTCTCCGTTCAGTTCAACCGAGGGGACGGGGTATGCTGGGTGGAAGGTGGTACAGAGAGGTTGGCCCTGACTGGCCAGCTGTGTGAACTTCTTAGGCTAGTTTTTTAACCTCTCAACCCATTTTTGCATTTGAGAAAATATCTGCATTGCAGAATCTCCATGAAGATTAAGTGAGCCAATCTGTGAGAAAGCCCCAAACCGCCAGCATATATAGACATCCCGCGGGTCCCATCCACCTAGCCGGCTGGCGCTGTGCGGCTGGGTGCGTGGAGTCCTGGAGACAGCTGGCCAAGGACTTGCCAGAACCTGGCCACATGGCAGTTGTGACTCTTCTTCTGAAGGGCTGTTTGAACACCACACTCACATCCCCCAGGGGTTCCTGTGTCGCTGGTAGAGCTATGTATCCTCAGGGTATCAGGTTTGCCCAGGCTTTTAGGATGTCCTTCCCATGCAGCAGGGTGAGACATCGAAAACAAGTGTGTTAACATGCTTTAAAACCTTTCCTTAGTCTCCCTCCTTAACCCTTGTAAATGCCAGAGCTGTAGAGCTAAAATGTCCTTAATCAGTTTGCACTTAGAACCCCTGGTACATACCAGAGCCCAAACCCAGGTCTCCTGAGTTTTTTGTCTTTGGCAAGATCGCTGTGCTCCCCCTGATGGTTTAATCTTCAATTCAGATATATCACCTTACAGTCACATTGTGGGCTAAGGAGGCAACAAGTGGATTTTGGGGGACACGGATTCCATACATGAGTTTTAGACAGATTTTCTTTGAAGCAAGAGATGTGTGTTCATGAATTTTTAACTCTTTATTGGATTTCATGTAGCTCAGTAAGTCCTGTAGGATCTGGTAAAAGACAGGTTCCTGCTTCCCTTTAGAGAACTTCTCTAAATACTCAGTCTCCCGAGGTCTAGGCTGCAACAGTGGAGAAGACAGTGGGCTTGGGATCAGGAGAGATAGCTAGGAGTCTCAGATCTGCCATTCGCTAGCTGTATGTCTCTGGCGAGCTGTCAGCCTCTTACTCCTGTATGTTAGAGCACAGAGCAGATAGGAGTCTTCAGGACTGGGGTCCCCGGGCTGTCACTGCAGGAGTTCAGCCTTAACTCCTACATGGTAGAGAAGCTCAAAGACAAAGGGAACAGTTTCTGGTTTTTCACCCGTGGCCCTGGTGGGCGTGTCCAGGAGGTGAAGAGGTATTATTGCCGTTTCAGGTCAGGTCAGCCCTAGGCAAGCATTCTCTGTCACGTAGGAAGAGGAGAGTTTCCTCGGTGTCTTCCACAGATGAGCCCCTCCAGTGAGGTCAGAAGCAGCCTGCAGATGCACTTAATGTGGAAGTGAGGAGGAAGCGACCTCATTGACGTCCCCCGTGGGTTCCCCCTGTGGCCATGTCGGAGGGCTCACAATTTCTCTCTTCACCCAGGGGACCACAGCAGGGTGACCGACGTGCCCTCTCTTTGTAAATCTCATTTGCGGTCCTTTTAACTTGAAACTCTTCTTAGCGAATAGGTCCATGTGTGGATGCTCTGGGCCTAGAGCTTGCTTCTTCCTTATGAACCTGACTTTGCCTCGGAGTAAAAGCAAAACATCACTTGTGTTGAGATGGTCAGTCTGTGTTGGAAGACTCTGACCCCTGATAGCCTCCACTATCTATGTTAGAATCAAAACCATGGCTCTCCCGCTGAGCCACAGGTGAGGTTAAATGATTCCACCTCTAATTATGCAGCAGATGACTCAGAACCAGTCAGTGCTAGAGGGATCCACCAGGTGTGGGCAGCTGTATGTAGAAGGTCAGCAGTTCTGAGCCCAGGGATGCCAGAGATGGAGAGATTCTGTTTTGGGCTGTGGGGTCAATCATGTAAAATACTAACAGGGCTTCCTGGCCAGGCCCAGGGGTCTCTGAAGCCAGGACCCTTTGCTTGCTTTGTGTGCCCAGATTCCTGACCTTCTTGCCTGTTATATACAAGATATAATCCAAAGGGCTTCTGCTATGGACTGCTTTGTGTTCTCCTTCCCCCAGTTCATATGCTGAAGCCTACACCTCAGTGTGACTATATTAGGAATGAGGAAGTCATTAGGGATAAATGAGGTCAGAAGGGTAGAGCCCTGCTTCCATAGGATTAGTGTCCTTACCAGTGGAGGTATCAGAGAGCTTCCTGTCTCTCTGCCATCTGACACGGTGAGAAGGAAACTGCCTGCCAGGGAGAGAGTTCTCAGTGGGAGCCAAATCAGCTGGCACTTTAATCTTGGACTTCCAGCCTCCAAAACTGTGAGCAATGGAACTTCTATTGTCGGAGGCTCCCAGTTTGTAGTACTCTGTTGTGCTAACATAGCTTCCAGTCCCTATGCAACTTTGGATCCCGATGCCAACCCATGACCTGGAGAGATTATTTGCTACTTGAACCTTGCCTGTTTCCCTCACTCTAGGATTGGGTCATGGTAGGATTTTCTGACTCAAAGAAACAGTTTGTCTTTATGATAACCACAGTGTGTAAGTGAGAGAGAGAGATAGGCAGGCATGTGCACGTGTGCGTGTACACACACACACACACACACACACACACAGCCTTCATTATGCACTCCCATATCTGTTCTTCATTCTTCTCTGCTCTGCCCTGAGTTCTCTGGCTTCCATGTGGGTTCAGTGCATGGTGGATAATGAGAAAGTGGGAGGAGAGAGTTGAAGGCATTGTTCCTTTCACTACTCCCCTCCCCCCGCAGGGCTACCATGGACTAGCCCCACCCTTGGCACCCACCTCCAAAGCCCCTGCAAGGGTCTCCTCCAGCTGCTTCGTGTACTAGCTCTCTGTGTCTGCTGTCATAAATGACAATGAACTGGGTGGCTTCAGGCAATGCAAAGTCAGTACCTTATGGTTCAGTAGATCAGAAGTACAGGTCTGGTGGGCTACCATCAAGGTGTTGGCAGGATAGGGTGTGTTCCTTCCAGAAGCCCTCGTGGAGAACCTGTGCCCTGACCTCCCGCTTGCTGCAGGCCACCAGCATCATCGACCTGTGGTCTCCTCCTTCTCCAAGTCAGCAAGCTCATGCCCGATCGCTACCAGGCTGCTGTTTTCTGCTTCTCTCCTGCCTCCCCTTTCTTCTTTTAAAGACCCTGTGATTGTATTAGGCCCACCTGATACGCACAGCAAGCACAGAACCTGCAGTGTTCCAAACTCTGCAGCGGTGAACAAGGAGGAGGGTCTGGGGTGACTATTCAGGTGACTGGAGAGAATCCAGAACAGTCTTCCCATTTTAAGCCCAGCCAACCAGCAACCTTAATTCCACTGCAGCCTTAATTTTCCTTGGGCGTGTAATGTGACCCCCAGGATGTAACACAGACACAGGTTCTGGGGATTAGAATGTGGACACCTTTGGGGGCTGATGCACTGCCTTCTACCCCTGGGTTTTGGCTGCTGCCCCCTCCCCTTTCCCCAGCCCACGCTGGCCTTGACCCCTTCTCTGGCTGATGTTAGTCTTGTCACCACCCCCTGGCGGTCTTCCTCAACTCTGCCCATAGCCTGTCAGCAGTCTTTCCGATGGGCTTTCACAAGGGCCCAGCTCAAGTGTCCCATCTGTTTTCTCCTGGGACCTTGACGGATCTGGTGTATGTACGTGATAAAGGATTCTTACTCAAAATACGCACAGAACTCAAGCCCAACTATAAGAAAATCAACAACTCAGTTAAAAAAAATGGGCCAAAGACCTTTGAAGACACCTCAACGAGGAAGACACACAAGCAAACATACGAAAAGATTCTCCACATCATAAGGAATCGGGGACATGCAAACTCAAACAACCACGAGGTGCCCCTACACCCCTGTTAGGATGGTGAAAATCTGGAATCCTGACAATGCCAGATGCTGGCGAGGCTGGGGAGCAGCAGGAATGCTCGCTCACTGTGGACGAGAATGCAGAACGGTGCAGCCACTTTGGAAGACAGTTTGGGGAGTTCCTACAAAAGTAAACATACTCTTCCCATACATTTCAGAAATTGTGCTCCTTGGGCTTTCCACGAAGGAGTTGGAAACTTATGCCCACACACAAACCGTATGTGCATACAGATGTTTGTAGCAGCTGTGGTTGTAATTGCCCAAACTTGGAAGCAACCCAGATATTCTTCCATAGATGAAGGGTCTGAACCAGCTGTGGTCCATTCAGATGGTGGAATAGCAGCAGTCAGCGCTAAAAAGAAATGAGCGATTAGACCAGAGAAAGACACGGAGGGCAGGAGGGATGAATAGGTGGGAAACAGGATTGTTAGGGCAGTGGAACACTCTATGTGATACTAAAAAGGTCGATACATGGCAGTATTCATTTTTTGTTTTATTATTATTTTTTTTACTTTAAATTTATTTTATTTTTTCAGTGTTCCAAGATTCCTTGCATGGCGGTATTCATTTGTCCAAAACATAGGCCGTAGCACATGAGTAATGAACCCTAATGTCAGTCGTGGACTTTGGGTGATACTGATGTCAGTGTGAGTTTATCAGTTGTAAGAATTGTACTAATCAGGTGCCAGGATGATGATTGTAGGAGAAGGTGTGCCTATATGGGAACACAGAATATGAGAACTCTCTGTACTTTCAGATCAAATTTGCAGCTCAACCTAAACTACTCTAGAAAAATTAAGTTTGTTAATGAAAAAAAAAAAAACAACCCACCTGATGTGACTTTTTTCCCATACTCTGTTCTTGTCAATGTGTAGACAGAGAGGAGCCAAGAGAGGAAAGTTCTGTCCAGAGGGGTCCCCACCACAGTTGGGATGGGGTGGCACGGACTCACAGGTAAGTCACCCCCCTGGCACGCCCTACGGGTTGGGGGACTCTCTCTACTTCTTCCTGGCCAGGGGGCCTCTCTGACTGAGCCTGTCTCCCCCTCTGGGAAAAAGCAAACCTTGATGATTAAGAAGGCATGTGTGAGCAAACACTAGGCACAGGGAAGGGGCTCAGAAATGTCTGTTTCAACCTCACCCTTTCCCTCACGTGTCAAAGAATGGAACACTCATTATGGGGTAGACAGATCCGGGAAGGCTCCATGGGGGAAGGAGGTCTGACATGGACCCAGAAAATAGACAATTTTGAAAAGGAGGAGAGGAGGGACAAAGTGTCCCAGGAAGAGGTCAGGGCATGAGTTGAGGGAAAGTGGGAATGGGAACGTCCAGTGTTCTTGGAGGGTCAGCAGTCCTCACGGGGGATTCTTCACAGCTAGAGGCCACACGGCTGGGGAGGTGTGCCAGGGGAATTCAGCTTGGTCCTGGCCACGGCCCCTTGGGGCTCTGATGGAGTGTCACGAGCTATAGGGCAGGAAATGCTGGAGGGTCAGCAGTTGACAGAGCCCCCAGTAAACACAGGCTCAGTTTCTTCATCTGTACAATGGAGCTGTTAACGCCTACCTCGAAGTTACTGTGAGGATGAATAGTTACTACTTTTTGAGAGTCTAACCCACCCTAGGTAGGCATCATGTCAGGGACTCTCCACACGTGGCCTCACGTGTCCCCACAGCCACCCGAGGAAGGAGAGGCTCTATTTTTATCCCTGTTTCCCAGATAAGGAAACAAGGGCCATTAGAGGCTGAGGGAATTGCCTTGAGATACAACGGCCGTTAAGGGGAGGGTCAGGGCCGGAGCCCAGGTCTGTGTGACTCAGGCTGTGAGGTCTTCTGGGTGCCCCATCAGGCTCATGTCCCTGCTCCTAGGTGGCCTGGCCAGAGCAGCGCATGCTCTCAGCGGCCAGACTGTGCAGCAAGACACGTGTCAGCCGGATCTCCGGCCGCCGAGCAACCAAGCCTTGAGCTCGCCTGGGCTCGGAGTGCCCAGGACCCTGGCCTGGCTCCTTCCTCCCGGAGTGTCCGCAGGGCTGCGTCCTCCTGACCGATGCCCTGTGTTCAGAGTAGCTCCTGTCTGTGCAGTCCTGTCCCTCCGTCAGATTTCCGGCTAAACGCTAAACATGACCAGGTATAATTACAATCTTATCCCTGGTTGGTCATGAGGTTCTTAAAATATCTCAACAGGATGAATTAAAAATAGTAAGAGTGGTGGTGACCCAGCTCAGTAGAAGTGGCTTAAAGTGTTATTTTCACCCCTATAATTAATGACACTTGCGGCATCCAGACTGTGGGAGATGGCGGGGGGCGGGGTTGGGGGGGAACGTGGCTCTGAGGCCGTGCACGTTGGTCCCTCGCTAGCACTCTCTGTGCTTCTCTGGGGAAGCAGCGCCAGGGACACCAGGGTGGCCAGGACAGTAATGACCCGATGCGGGAGGCCCGGGATTGCGTCCCTCCCTGCAACTCCCTGGATATAGTCCCCTCGGAAGCCACTGCCGCCAGAACCTGGAAAGAGAGGGGCACTTTCACCCCTTGCATTAGACAGGCCACACCTTTCCTGTGTTCTAAACTTCACTCTCCCTAGCAGCCCAGGGGGGCTCTGCCTGGTCAGGGTCCTCTCCGGAGGAAAGGAGGAAGAGCGGTGAAGAGTGAGAGCAGAGCAGGCTTGGCCTGGAGGAGTTGCAGAAGTGGGGTTGAAAGACCTCAGGAGGTGATAGGCCTTAGCGTCATGGTCACCCATCATTGTTGCAGGGACACCGGGAGAGGCAGAGCCTGGAGGCAGATGCCTGCTCTGACCTGAGCTGTTGCTGTTCTAAAGCCCCTTGCCTTAGCCTGCTGTGCTCTCAGGGGACCACCCTCTCCCTCTGGGTGGGATCTCGAGGTCCTGGTCAAAGCCCCTGCACCTGCTCCTGTCGTGTGCCCTCCGCCCCTGGCCTTGGCCAGGAACTGCCCCCATTATATGCCCGTCCTCGCATCCTGCCGCATGTCCCTCTGAACCTGGGGCTCACATGAGCCCCGCCCAACCCCATGAATCCAGGGCTCCTGGTAGGACTGGAAGGTCATTTCCAACACTGTATTTGAAGTGAGCCTGGCCCTGCTTTACCACTTCCTGCTCTGGGACCCAAGGCCATTCTTCAAGCCCCGTGTTGGGTGTGTAACCTACTGGGTGGCTGTGTATAACATATACCAGGATGCAGACGGAGTACTTAGCCGGGGGTGGGGTGAGCTGTTGCCGAGCCTGGTGCTGCTGCGTGTGATAGAGGGGGCAGCGGTGACCTCTGGGGCAGGGTTCCAGGAGCCCCGGCTTCCTGACCCCCCGGGGTTTGCTCAGGCAACTCACAGGAGCGGGAATGGAAGAGAGGATCCCCGGGGAGGTGGTGGGAACCGGTGGTGGAGGGGAGTGTGAACAAGCCGCGCTCTGCACTGTAGGTGGCTCGGGAGGCGGTCGGTCCAGCACCTGCTGCCCTCAGCCCCCACCCCTGCCCTTTAGAGCAGTGTGCCCTGGGGAAGTTAGTCCGCCTAACTGGAGCCACGGAGGAGAGCACGGTACCTGCAGGTGGCTGCCAGCAGGGGCCCTGGCTCCCACTGCTGTCCCGCCAGGCTCGCCCAAGCTGTCCTGTGCTGGGAATCGCTGCATCCTTCAGGAAACGGGGGTGTCTGGTTGTTTGTTAGCCAGTCTGCAGGTGGATTTGCAATTCGACACTCTGCTCTTTTCCTGAGCCTTGTGACTTGGCCGGGCTCCTGGCCGTAAAGGGAAGCCGCCTGCTCTGGGCTCCCTCCGCTCCGCCCCCTCCTCCACCAGCCTCCTGAGAGAGGGTGAGATCAGGCGTGTTGGGTCACTGATCTCTGGAGCTGGGTGAGGAGACAGCCAGCATCCCGCGGGCCGGGCCATGGAGGAGCAGGACCGTGGTGGATCTACCTGGGAGCCTCGGCAGGGCAAGAGCTCCCCGGATTCACCGTGGTCATGGGTAAGGGTCAGGGCTCAGCCGGCTGCTCACTGTGGCCCCCCGCTGGGAGCGCTGGTGGGGCCCCGTAGACTGACTGTGCCCAGAGGCGCTCACTTGGGATCCAGGCAGTCACATTTCTCCAAATAAGAGGTGGAACCAGCTGCTCCCCAGGGAATCCTGTGACGTGGAGACAGCATTTATGAGGAGGTTTTAGAATTTACTCAAGAATTTAAAGGATTTTTTTTCTGTGCCTTGGATGGAAAACAAACTGTGATTGCTTCGATCATCAAGACAGGGCTGTGGGGGGTTTTGAGGCCTTCCTGCCTGCCAGGCGGAGAGCTGGGCACTCATGCTGTCTTCCATGTGCGTGTGGGCGAGGAGAAGCCTCGAGTGTTGACGTGACCTGCCTTTGTGCAGTCATTTAACCATGGTGTCCCGGAGCTGGGATGTGTGTGCTGAAGGCTTCCACCGGCCTCCAAAGCCAGAGGTGGTACCATCCTGCCCTTTTGGAGCTCACACTACATGTTAAGGCTTCTGTTCACAAGTAGTTATTTTCAGTTTAAGCCCCAATGCAGGAGTTGAGGGTGTTCAGATAACCCCAAGTAGAGGAGGGCACTGGGGCTGTGACTTCGGTTAGGATTCATAATTTGCTATTTCTTCCAGAGAGTGGGGGTTTGGTTGCAGTGAGGATAATGTGTGAACCCCCTTGCCTCCCGCCAATGGTATCTGGGATTCCCATGATGCTCTGCTTCTTGTCCTTAGCTGCATGAGGCTGGAGTTGTGTTGGAAGTTTCCATGTGCCTTGGAAGCAGAGAGAGCTGGGGCTTTCTGCCTCCAAGGGAAATAGGGAGGGGTATGCCATGCACGAGGCTGCTGGTTCCCCAAAGCACCTGTCACCTGTCACTTCGGGCGCATGCATCCTCAGGGTGGTTCTTCCCCTTCAGAGGAAACAGGCCCTGCTAGGAACTTGCTCAGGCTGAAATACAGTGGGGGTGCTGGACCAAGAAAGGGGGCACCGGTTCTGCTCCCACCTCAGCCACCATTTGCAGATGGCCCCTTGGGCGAATATTTGCTGTCCAAGAATGGACAGATGCTGACAGAAGAGTTCCCTGAGGCTGATCACTGACCTTTCTCACAAGAGGCAGGCTGAGGACAGGAATGGGGCCACCCCAGGGGGTGCCGTGTAGACCAACAGCACCCACACTCTGATAAATACACTGATTCTGTGGGTAGCTGGAGATTAGGATGGCTGTTTCTCGTTTCCATTCTTGGAGTGTCTCTCTCACTCAGAGCAGCCCCATCTTCTGCGAGACCAGGGCTGCTCCCCCATAATGCTCTCCCATGTCCACAACGGGAACCCTAGTTTCTGCCGCCTTGGGTCACGGATCTTATTATTGTGGGCATCTCTCTTGTATGGCCCATGTAGACACTGTCATTCCCATTGGACAGTTGAGGAAACCAACCATGAAGCTGGAACTTGCCCATGGGAGCTTGGGGGCTACTAGGAGGTGGGGACAGGAAGCCAGTCCCCGGGGGCCAGCACAGACCCTTTTCTTGCATCCTGGGCACTCTACAGACGTTGTGATCTGAGGACGCTCTGACAGTATCTGTTCTTTGCTTATATGTTTTGGTTATTAGTTATATTTTCCTGATTATAAAAGCATGTTCATTATAAGAGATCTAGAATATATAGCAAGGTGCAAATAAGATAGTGAAACACAGACCATCCACCTCCCCTAGGCTGGGGGAACCTGTGAACTTTGCAAACAGAGGTCATGCGTCTGTTCCCTAAAGGCTCGTTCTAGTTAAGCCACAGAAAGGATTTCAAATCCGCCTCCTGTCCTTCCTTATGCTGTAACTCTCTTAGCCCCCACCCTGCCCTGAGCACTTGCTGTGAAAGCTCCGAGCTGCCTAGCACTTGCTGTGTGACCTTCTGCGTGGGGGCCTCTCTGGTGGGAGAGAGTCGGGGGGCTGGTGCACCTGGAGCTGCTGTTCTGGCTCCTGCAGGGTCCCCGTCCCCAGACGCAGGCTCCTGCAATGTCTGGAAGAATCCGCCCTGCTGCGTGGAGGGCAGCTGCCGCACGGGGACACCAGGAACCTAGCCAGCAGCTCCAGCGAGGGGACTGGCCTCCTGCTGCTGCTGGGGGCACTGAGTCCCAGACTAGCCCGCAGGGGGCAGGGGAAGGCCAAGTCCAGAGTCAGGCTGTCGCAAAGCACAACTGGAACACAAAGCAGGAAGTGAAAGCAGACAACCAGGTGGATTGACGGCCATGCAGGAAGGCTGGGGAAGCGGCCGCCGTGTGGAGAGCCGGCTGAGGAGAGAGGGAGACCTGGAGCCGTGGCTGCCAGGGCTGGGAGCCCAGGCTGGGCTGGCTGCTTCTGGGAGGGATAAAGTGCCCCAGCCTTAGTGCGGTGCTTTCATTCCTGGGGCTGGGGAAGGGCAGCTGATAGAGCTCTGAGCCCTCGGGGACACCTGCTAACTTGGCACCATTGACCTGTGGCATTCGCCGTAAGCATTCCCAGGGACTGTGGGCTTGATCGCCAGGTCCTGAGCACATGCAGAGCCCCGGGGGCACCAGAGGGCTGGGTGAGACCTGGTCTCTGCCGGCAAGAGGTCAAGGCAGAATGTGAGTGGGTGGGCCTGCTGTCCGCCAGCTGCCGAGTTCACAGGAGCACAGATTAGGAGCAATTCCAGCTGGCAGGGCCAGGGAAGGCGTTTCAGAAGCTGTCGTTGGAGCCAAGCCTTAGAGGAGAGTAGGGTTTCAATAAACAGAGCACAGGGGGTGGAGTGGGAGGGTTGAGGGGATCGGAGCCTTCTTCAGTGAGGGCTCCGCATGAAAGAAGGCTGCGTTTTCAGAGGACAGGGTGTTCTCCTCAAGCTAAGTCTGCAGGTTTTGTTCCTTATGGGGGGGGGGAGCGGGGAGGATGCCTGGTGCTTCTCATCTAGGTCAGGCCCCCAGGCTGTGAATGCAAGAGAGCAGTGGCCAAATATGTGGGACCCAATGTGAAACCAGTGGGGGGGTCTGTACAGGGGCCATAGAGTCTCAAGCCCCAGTTTTGCCATTTACAAGTTTTGATTTTCTGGACCCTTAGTTTTCTCATCTGTATAATGGGGCATATGAGACCTAAGAATATAATATATACAGATACTTGGTAGATGGAGCTGTCACTAGTAATGACCCTGAACCTGAACAGAGGGGGCCTGTAGCTATAGCTTGGGCTGCAAATACAATGTTGAAGAGAAATCAGATCCTTTATACTTGGATCGTTGGTCTTAGTAAGCAATGTCAGGTGGATGTACGCAAATCCCGACCCCCGTGTCTCCTAATATGGAGGAGAATTTGGAGCGTCGTCTTCAACCAGGTGCTTTAGCTTGGCATTCAAGGCTGTGCAAAGCTGGCCTCCCCTTCCCTCTCTTGGCCGTGTTCTCTGTTCTCAAGTGCTGCCCACCAAGTGCCTTTCTTCAGAGCTGCTGAGCCAGTCGAGTGAGCTCGGTCTTCAGGGAGGTGATTGCCAGGAGCCCGGACCCATCCTGCTCCCCCAGCCCCTGGAGCTGGGATCTGGGTCTCAATGGCCCACAGTTCTGTTTGCTGCCTGGTCTCCTTCGACTGTGCTGGCTGGAGGTCCAAGTAGAGGCCAGGCAGTACCCCCCCAGGGCCACGTTTTTCCTGGGACTTCTGGGCCCCCAGGCCCTGGCTGTGGTGAGGGCATAGAAAGGCTCCACCTCTCCCCAAAGCCCCGCTGACCTGATACTCCTGTTAGCACACTCAGGAGACTCGGGGAGGCCCAAACCCTCCCAGCCTGGTGTGTGGGGATGGGGGAGAGGGGCACAGAGAAAAACTGTAGGAAGCAATCCTCATAGCCCTCAGTCCCGGGAAGCAGAGCTCCTGCCGCAGCCTTCTCTTCCTCTCAGGGGCCGGCCCCCCTTCCTCCCTCCTGCAGGTGGAGTGGTCGGGGAGTTCGGAGTGCCCTCTGGAGGCACTACTCTGCCATTACAAACAGCGAAACCAACCCTCCTGCAGCAAATTACCCTCCTGTGACACTGCCCAGCCTGTGGTCCATGTGACTTTTACTGGTGAAGATTCAGAAATTAGGAAGAACATGAGTGATGCCTCCACAAAGCCATCCAATCTGAATTCCTCACCATCGTATTTTTTGTGATTTAACTCCTGGCAGCAAACTGCTGTCGGCATACATTCGGCATCTTGCCCGGAAACACGCACAGTCCGTCCTCTGCCGCCCCACTCATCCTTGGAGGCCCAGCTCCAATGCCACTATCTTTGCAAAATTTCATGTAGCCACTGGGGCTGCTCCCCCACCTTGGGTTAGGTAGCACCTGCCTTTTATTCACCCCATGCTTCTGCGTGTTTCTGATGGACACTAATTTGTTTCCCTTCAGATTTGCAGGGCGACAAGACCCAGACACTGCTTTTAAAATCTGACTGCAGCTTGCACCTTCCCATCTCTGCCTGTTACATTTAGTCCTTATTTACCTGTCTCCTTTTTCCCGCTGAGCCGGGAGCTCCGGCGGGCGTGGTGTCCCCATGATACCGAGTGCAGAGCTGCGTCAGCCTCGGTCAGTTGATTTGCATCTGTCGTCCTGATAGAATTGTTTTGCACCCCTTTTGCTCTCAGAAGTGTCTGGAACAGAATGATCCCCTGCCTGGCATATATCTCTAAGGCCACATCTGCGCCTGGCTTTGGAGCAGTCCCCTAAACCCCAGCTTCTTCTCAAAGGTCCTTGCTCACTGTCACTCAGGGATCCCGGTCTCCTCCCCTACCCCTCTGGTCAGGGCTGGAGCTGGGTGGGGGCTTTGTATGGTGGCGAGTGTTTCATGCAAAGATTAGGATCTCAAGTCAATGTGACTGGTAGAAACTGCATGGTCCAAGTCTCTTAGGATGTGGGTCCACACGGCTGCAGCCGTCCCGGGGCACATCAGCAATGACGGCTGGGAAAGGAGATTAAACTGACTCCCTGTTCAGGTTCACAGCCTAGCTCTCGGGCTTGCTGGCTGGTGACTGACCTTCTGTAGCCTCGTTTCTTCATCTGCAAAATGGGTTTCCTGGGACTGAGTGGGTTCAAAGCCATGCAGTGCTCAGTGAGCATGTAGCTGGTGTCTGCTCTTATCGGCGACAACGTGGATCTGTTTTCTGGAGCCCTGGAATAGATTTCTGTTCCTTCTGCGAAGCCTGGCACGGGAGATTTTTGGCGCAATGTGGTCTCTCTCCTTGAGCGTTATATTCACATCAAAAGGGTGAGACCCACCGAGGAACTGAGACAGTTGGGGAAACAGCAGCTCTGTACTTTCCTCTGTACTTTCTATTCCAGACCTTTCTGGGGAATCACCCCCTGGAGTGAAAACAGCAAGAAGAATGGCCATGCACACTTGAAATTATTACTATTTTCTTTTCCTCTGGCTCTACTTTGCAGCATATATAACAGAATTCGTTTAAATTGAAGTTATGTAGATAATGAGGGCTCCACTCTTTGCCAACAAGAAAGGTTTGTTTTTTTGTTTTGTTTTGTTTTTTTTGCTCATGTGTCTGCACTACTGAGCAGCAATATGCTTCTGAGATGCCCAAGAGCCATAGACTCAGGAGGCTGGAAACGGGGGCGCAGCCCTAGCCTTCCAAATGACTAGGTATGTGACCTTGGATAAGGACACCTTGCCGACTCAGTTTCTCTGCCTGGTCCTGTGAGGCTCAAGTGAGTTATGTGAGTCACAGAATGTTGCAAACCCACTGTGTGGAGCCCCACAGACGCAGTTGTGTCCTCGAGGGTCTGCCACGTGTGCTCTCGGCCCTGTGCTCGCCATAAAAGAAGAGCGGATGAGGTTGAATTTAAAGGAGAGGCAGCGAGCTGAGAACTACGGAACTAGTGTGCCTCCTCTAACGTGAATCACATCGGTTTCTGTGTCCTAATATTCTAAAACTTGAAACAATGTGACCGAAAGCCCAAGAGAAGGGCCTGAGTGGGCACGTTCCACACAGTGAGGTTGGGACACTGAGGGCTGGCGCGGGCAGAGCAGAGAGCCCGCTGCGGCGAGGCAGCCCAGAAGGCCGGCCTGTGGTGGCAGGTGGGCCTGGGGCTGAGCCGCAGGGGCGGGAATGGGGGCTGGGAAGAAAGAAGGTGAGAACGAGTGGTCTGGGCTGACTGGTGCTTTGGAAGGCCACAGGTGCACACGTCGCCTCCAAGTGTGCCCAGCACCTGCCCCAGCGGCCCCTTCCCGCCTTAACCCCGCTGCTCTCAGCCTCTCTGCTCGTCCCTGAGCCCCCACCTGCTCCAGCCCTGACCACAGGGTAGGAGAGACACTGGCACCCCTAAGTGGCCTGAGCAAGGACCCCTGGGAGCAAATGGTTCTTCGTCTTTACCCTTGGGCTAATACCCCTGCTTGACCAAGGTTATTGTGGTAGATGGGGAGGAGTTTGGACCATCTTCTTAATTTTCTCTTAGCAGCTGCACAAAAAGGTATTGGAAAGAGCCGTGCAGAAAACATAAACGCACTGACGACTCTGTAGGGATGGGGGAGTTTGTGGGCCTCAGACTGGTGTCACGCGGGCCCTCAGTGACCTGAGCGGTGGCCCTGGATCCGAGCCGGCTTCCTGAGCTGGAGCTCCTGCCTTTTTCCAGAGCCAAGAAGGCCTCTGATGGCAGCAGGCGCATCCCTGGGGGGCAAGGGCTGGTTGGGGCATGTGACCACCTTGTTTTTTGTTCAGGAAAGAGCCACCCTGTCACCGAGCAGGGGCGGAGCTGCGGTGGGCGGGGGTTGTTGCCAAAGTCGTGGGTGATTCTCGGAGGAAAAAGAGCAGGAGGGTGTTGGTTGGCACGTATGCTGATGTGACCTTTTCTTGGGAAAGATGATTATTTATTGTGCGAGAAAGCATATCCCATCTGAGGGACATTAAAGTGTTTTTCTTTTATGAAAATGATTATAAGTATATGCACATTACTGCCTCCCTTTTTTTTTTTTTTTTTTTTTTTTTTTAAGAGAGAGAGCAGGGAGTGGTGCAGAGGAAGAGGGAGAGAAAATCTCCAGCAGGCTCCACGCCCAGTGCACAGCCCGATGCGGGGCTCGATCTCACAACCATAAGATCATGATCTGAGCCGAAATCAAAAGTCGGACATTCAGCCGACTGAGCCTCCCCGGGACCCCTTCTTCCTTCCTTCTTAAGATAAGAAGTTGAGAATCTATGTCAGTTACCACCCATGCTCCCTGGAACAAAAATAGTAAAAGATTATTGTCTTTTCCTTCCTTTGTTCATTCTGGTAATAAATACTCGTTAGTCTCTGCTGTGCCAGGCGTACTTCTGGGCACTGGACTGGGGAGCAGAGGATAAGCTGAGGGTCACTGCACTCCCGGAGCTGACATTCCAGGCGGAGGAGAAAAGAATGAGCAAATGAATAAGTAGAATATGTACCAGTTGGAGAGGGGGTGATGGGGGAACTTGAGCCGGGGCAAAGGGCAAGCTGGGAGAAGGACATGACTTTAAGAGAGAGGTCAGGGCCGACCTCCACAGGAAGGTGACATGCGAGCACAGCCTGGGAGCCGGTGAGGGAGTGAGCGGAGTGAGCTGAGTGCACAGTAGGTGTCAGGGCCCTGGGGCCAAAGTTTCTGGGCTGGTTTGAGGAACTGCAGGGAGGCCACTGTGGTTGGAGCAGAGAGAACAGGGGATGAGAAGGAGCTCATGTGCCAAGCATTGTAAGGGCATTGACCTTGAGCAGATGAGACAGAAGGTCGTGGCGGACTTGGCACATGGACCGGGCACGTGATGGGGACCAGGCTGCCGCCCTCGGCTGCTGGGGCCGGTTCGGAGGCTGTTTGATAATCCTAGTGGTGCAGGGAAGGGGCGGGAACTGTTTGGAGTGGAGGCCAGGAACGATCTAGGCTAGAAATGTTAACTTCAGTCTCTGATGTAGAGAGTTTAAGAACCCCAGACCTGGTACAGCCCCTCATTTCGCAGATGGGGAGACTGAACTCCCCAGAGGGCCCTTGGCATGTTTTCTAAGACTAAAAACCCTAGTTTCCTGACCTTTCATGAACGAAAAGTACATAAATTCACTTTGAGCTTCTCTTTGCACTTGTATTTGGAACACAGTTGGTCTTGTTGCTCTTTTCACATGTTTCCCTCTGTTTCCCTTCTCTTACTCCTTTCGGTCCTTGAATTTCCTACTTGTGCCTCTGCTTATCTAAGCCCATTTCTTCATTCATGGTTTATGCTCAGCTAAGAGAGAATCTGGGGGAAGGATCGCCACCACTGGTGGCCTGCTGACCCTTCGAGGTCTTGTCCAAATGCAGCTTTGCCTTGCAACCCCAGCTGGGAGCCAGACCTCCATTCTCAACCATGAACCCCGCCTCGGAACTTGCACACACTAGCTTTCACCCGAGTTATGCTGAGACTGGCCCCTCCTCCGCCCCCCACCGCCCCCAGCACACAGCAAGTTCTTGGCATCTGTGGAAGGAAGGTGAATGGACGAAATGCAAGGTGAGCCCATCTGAGTCTTCATCATATGATGGTGAGTTTTTGCCTGGACTGGCCTTCATTGATGCGCCCAGACCCCACCTTATCCCATTTTAGCTCTGAGATCGTTCACAACCCTGAGGCTGCCCATTGTGGGTGGGATTGCACTTGGAAAGAGATGTTAGCTGCAGGACGAGCGAGCGTCGTGTGTGTGTTTTATGGGTAGCTGGTCTGATTTAAAGACACAGGATTGGGGTGGATGGTCGCTGCCCAGGCACCCTGAGCAGAGCGCATGCCCACCGGGAAGGACTTACCCCTCCATGCGGGCTGACGAGACGATGCCTGTGCCCGAGGCCCCGCGGGCTCTGATGCCGTCCTCCTGTTATTGTGTTCCCGGGTGGGGCCCCACGGATCCACGCCCCGTGGCTAGAAGGTGTTATCTGTGGGGACGAACTGGTACGGGTCCTGTAACAGAGAGCCCTGTTACGCCTCTTTCCCCCTTGGCCCCGGCTGCTTTTGTTCAGGGCAGAGTTTCGTTCGGTGCTCAGCTGCAGGATTAGGTTGAGTCTAGATTTCAGGAATCATTCTCTCTGTTCCCTCCCCTCCTTCTAAATCCTGCTCCATTTCACCGTTTGTGATCTGTTTTCCAACACTTCTTTTACTTGATGTTTTTCTTTCTAAGCTGCTTGAGATCCTTTTTGGATCTGATAAGAAATATAAGCAGTTCATAACCAAAAGTTGGGAACACAATTACCTATTTAAAAAAAATATTATTTAGACAAGACTGACACGGAAGCAGGCTGTTACTGGGCGTTATGGGGTTGTGACGGCTGATGCCCTCGCTTGGGGGTCTGTGGCTGGGGCTCGGGGGGGGCAGAAGGATGTGGCGTCTCCTTAACATCCCCAGCCAGGAGGCTCAGCAGTAAGTCACCCGTGAACTTCTAAAGACTTTATTGTTACTGGCATGAAGACAGAGGAGAATCGTATTCAGCATGGAGGAGCATGGAGTCTTTGAACAGTCTGGGGGTCTGGGTTCTAGGCTCGCCCTGTGGCTCTGGGCAGGGCTGCTCTCATTTTGGGGCAATGTCCCCGCCTCCCCCAGGGGAGCTGTCTGCAGCTTACACGAGACACCGCATGCGCAATCACAGGCATGGGGTGCCCGCTGTAAGGTAGCCTTGCTGTCGTTTGAGGGGGAGGTTGCATTCATCATGCACTTTTGGAAAACGAGAGTGAGGCCAGCGTGCTGCGGAGTATCCTGAGCTGCGGGCTGTCCAGAGCTCTGGCTGAGGGGCCCCTGGGGGCTGAACCCTACACTTCGCTCCCCAAGCCTTTGGGGCTCTGGGACTGAGGCTGGCTGGCACCGGCAGGAAGGACGACGTCTTTGTGGAATCTGTTCATCCGGAGGGGTCCTGGGGCCACCTGGGTCTGGGGAAGCAGCCTGACCATGCTTTCCAGCACCTGCTCTCCCCCACTGGGAACGCTTGCAGGCAATGAAAATATCTGCAGACCGCTCCCTGTACTTGGAATAAACATGGGGCACCCGGTAAGGCTGCAGGGATGGTGAACTTGGGCCCCCCCCTCAAGCTTCCTGGCCTCTCCCCCCACCAACCGCCTCTTTCTCAGCCCCGCCCTTCCACCTTCCCTCCAGGCCACCCCTGGGCTCCGTGCCCTGTAGGCAACTTGACCACTCTGAAATCATAGGCTGGAATTTTTTTTTTTTTTAAGCCGAGACCAAGGCTTGAAGTCACGATGATGGTGAGATCAAGACCTGACTTGAGATCAAGAGTCGGTTGCTTAACCAGCTGAGCCAGCGAGGCGCCCCGGCACAGGCTGGAATTCTTTTGGGAGCAGCACGGAGTAACAGCATCCGACTCAGACTGGTGGGCTGAGCCTTCGTGCATGGTCATGGCTGGGAGGACCCTATTCCCATGCCCTGTGCATCCTTCAGGCCCTGCTTGTTCCTTGTTTACCCCCTAAAAGAGCAGCCCTTTATAGGGAGCATTGAACTGCTGTCAGCTGGTGGCCCAGGAAGACCTCCCCCCCTCCAAGGGCGCTGTCGCAACGGGACCCAGGACGGGCACTTGGGCAAAGTCAGGTCCCCTCTGGCCCATGCAAGTGGGGGACAAATGAGAAAGGAGTTACTACGTAAAGCATTTTCTACCAACAATGGGAGAGTTCTGTTGAAATTCTCGAGTGGATTCCCTTTATCTCAGGACACGGTGATTTGAATTTCAAAGTCATTCCAAATAAAGGCAATGCGGACTTGGCAAGTGGGTATCCTCCCCTGATTTGACCTAAGCAGAATGGAGGTTATTAATAGCTGTTTGATAGACACTTCACAATTGATGGTGAAGCAAGACGGGATCAGGTTTCTGGTTTTTATCCAATTAGAAAGGCCCAATGGGTTAGAGGTGACCAGATGGAAAGAGACAGAACAGTAAGTCTTACATGGTGAACGCTGAGCCGAGGCCTGGTATACTAGCATTTTGCAAACCTGTGAGTTATTCCCAGTTTATAGATAAATGAAAGAGCTTTCACAGTGTTAAGCGTCCAGGTGTATTGTTGTTGTTAACTGAGTGCTTCTTATATGTCAGGCTCCTGTGAATTATGTTCCCTTTTGTCTTATCAATCCTCCTAAGAACCACGTCGTGGATTATTATCCTCAGTTTACACACAGGGGAGCTTAGAGAGATTATAACTGGCACCGAAGCTGAAATTCCAGCACGGCCTCCTGCTGGTCTGTCCACC